>LR753415.1:14697-84436 GCA_902729485.2 Mus minutoides
AATGCAGCTAGAGACATGAGCACAGGGGGGCTTTAAATATAATCAGTTGTTAACTAATACTTAAAATTACAACAAAATACTAGTTTTTTTAAATAAGTATAAATAATGACATAGAAATAATTAGATGACACAAAAGCTTCCCACATTTGAAATTAATAATTTAATATATTCAACTAATGCAGTAGAGACAGCGAGGAGTTACTGAGTATTAGAGTTCCCCTGATTTCCCAAGCTCCTTTTCAGATGGCTTGAGGCAATGGAGACATTTTTGGCCAAATCAGTGTGAGAGAACTTGTGTCAGTTCTGGTTGAGGCAATTATAAGTCAGTGTGCTTTATAAAGAAGTTCTTACCCCAGTACAGGGGAATGCCAGGGCCAGGAAGCAGGAGTGGATGTGTTGGGAAGCAGGGCAGGAGGAGGGTATAGGGGATTTTCAGAGAGGGAAGTAGGAAAGGGGATAACATTGAAAAGGTAAATGAAGAAAATATTTAATTAAAAAAAGAAGATGGTTAGGCCAAGGGATACTACAGCAATCAACATCTGTCTTTGCTTATCTCCTAATATAAACACAGTAAAAGCACAAAATAACTACTATTGAAGATTTGATTATTTGCTATCTCTATTTACAAAGCAATAAAATAGTTACTTAAATTTAAAAAGAAGAAAAAAGTTCCATGTATATGACAAACATGGAAGCCATGGATTCCAGATATGGAGGTTACATGAACAGTAGAAATTATCTGCTTGCTTACAACCTACATGAATAGAAACTAGATGTCCATTGAGCCTAGTTCTGATATCATCTTAGTCTTCATATTATGGCAAGATAGTTTGGTCTAACTTTAACAATATCCAGTACATTGGTTTTATCATTCTTTGAAATCGAAATGCTGTTGATCTCTAAACTACAAACATAAATTAACATTCCTTTCCTAAAAATATTATTTAATATAAGCTCTATTTACGCTCCTAGATCAGATTGTAGATATGGTATTTTGTTCATCACACAGAGAAACTTCATTTTATCATTCTTGTTCCTGATGAGTCCTTCAATCTCCATGGGATCAAACTACCCCAGATTACAGATATGGAAACAGACAATTAACACTTCTTCTAGCCTCCACAGGCATGAGTCACCATATGTACATATGAATACATTCAGGAAAATGTACATGTACATTGATTTAAAATTACTATTAGAACTTCAGAAGTTCATTTTACAAAAAGGAAAGAAATGCAGAAAGGAAGAAAGAAAAAAAGGAAGGAAGGAGGGAGGGAGAGAGGGAAGGAAGGAAGGAAGGAAGGAAGGAAGGAAGGAAGGAAGGAAGGAAGGAAGGAAGGAAAAAGAGATAGAAATGAACAGGCAATGACCAGGGATTAAATACTGTCTTGATTGAGAATGTATTAATCAAAATATATTTTAAAAACTATGTAAGTTCAAATTATTTTTATTCTTCTAATATTTAAGAATAGTTCTATCAATTACAAGATAATATTTGAAAGTGCATTTAAACAAATAATATACTGAAATACTTCCCCAAACTGTCATCATAGTATTTTATAAATTTAGTTCATTACTGCATAGATAGGATCATACTCTAAAAATCAATTCATATGTAATTAATATTTTTCTAACTTTACACAGAGTTTATATATAAATATAAGCTTTGGAAGAATGAAATTAATTATGGTAATATTCTTAGCCATATGCCTGATTACTATTGGCTATGAAAAATTGATAAATAAAGTGTTAATTACCAAGATTTGTGAAAATGTGTAGGGTTAAAGATAATTGCAAACAGTAAATAAATCTTCATTCATTAGATTTGGTTGTATAGTGCATAGCTTTTGAAAGTAATCTAAACTCTATTCTTTTTTTAAGTCATTTTTACTAAATTCTGACATAAATATTTGTCATCTGAAACACACTTATAGATGACAAGATTTCATCATTATAAAGAAATTACATGGCTCTTTTTATGTTCTGCAGCATTAATAATTGTTCTATTGCGAATAGTCGTTTCATAACTCACAAGCTAGATTAAGTAGAGTACAATTCACAATCCACAAAAATGCTTATTTTGCTTCAATGTTGTCTTTCTTACTTGTTATATTACCTTGTGTTTTTTTTTTTTTTATTTAAACGTGACCATCTTCTAGGTAGAGCTCCTAGATTTAATACAATAATATACAAAAAGTTCCATTTTCAGTGTGTAAATGTTGTGAGTAAGAAGTATCAAAGTTAATACTGGCTCCCTGAAAGCCAGTCTCATGCACAAAGTTGAACTCTATTGACTGGATGTAGGGAAGACACTTATGTTTTGTTTTCTACCTGGATTCCTGCCTCATTTATGATCTGGAGTGTGATGATTCTATGGATGCCCATTGGTTTATTTCTCTCTTTTTTTTTATTAGATATTTTCTTTATTATCTTTTAAAATGTTATCTCTTTTGTTAGTTTCCCCTCCAAATATCCCCTATCCACTTCCCCCTATCCCTGCTCCCCAACCCACCAACTCCCATTCCTGGCCCTGGCATTCCTTTATACGGGGGCATAGAACCTTCAAAGGACCTAGGGCCTCTACTCTCACTGATGACTGACTACATCATCCTCAGCTACATATGCAGCTAGAGCCACAAGTTCCACCATGTGTTTTCTTTGATTGGTGATTTAGACCCAAGGAGCTCTGGGTGTACTGGTTAGTTCATATTGATGTTCCTTCTATGTGGCTGCAAACCCCTTCAGCCCCTTGGGTATTTTCTCTAGCTCCATTGAGGACACTCTGCTGAGTCCATTGGATGACTGAGCATCCACTTCTGTTTTTGCCAGGCACTGGTAGAGCCTCTCTGGAGACAGCTATATCAGGCTCCTGTCAGCAAGCTCTTCTTGGCATCTGTCAGAGTGTCTGGGTTTGGTGGTTGTTTATGGTATGGATCCCCAAGTAGGGCAGTCTCTGGATGGTTTTTCCTTCAGTCTCTGCTCTGAACTTTGTCTCTATATCTCCTTCCATGGGTATTTTGTTCCCTCTTCTAAGAAGGATTCTGAGCTTCTGGGCTAATATCCAGTTATCAGTGAGTGCATATCATGTGTGTTCTTTTGTGATTAGGTTACCTCACTTAGGAAGATCTCAGAAGATGGAAAGATCTCCTATGCTCATGGATTGGCAGGATTAATATAGTGAAAATGGCTACCTTGCCAAAAGCAATCTACAGACTCCATGTGATCCCCATCAAAATTCCAGCTCAGTTCTTCACAGAGTTAGCAAGGGAATTTTGAAAATTCATCTGGAATAACAAAAAACATAGGATAGCAAAAACTACTCTCAACAATAAAAGAATGTCTGATGGAATCACCATCCCCGACCTCTAGCTGTACTACAGAGCAATTGTGATAAAAAAAACAGCATGGTACTGGTACAGTGACAGACAGGTTGATCAATAGAATAGAATTGAAGACCCTGAAATGAACCCACACACCTATGATCATTTGATCTTTGAAAAGGAGCTAAAATCATCCAGCAGAATGAAGACAGCACCTTCCACAAATGGTGCTAGCCCATTGGTTTCTTAAGAAAGGAGACAATAAGTGCGTTAATAAAATGACTAAAAATTTATGAATGGGTGGCATCATAGTTCTCCATGGATTATATACTGCAGGTACTTGGTCCCCAGTGTATATGATAGTGAGGTACCTTAGGGAGTTTGTTAAATATACTTGGTATTTTCCAGTGGTTTTCTACCAAAAGTCTTGTACTCCAAGCTTTGATAAATCACTCTCAGTTTGCTTCTTTTGTTGATTCTGAATCATGCAAATTCTCTGCTGGGGTGAAACCACTGCTTATAGTCCATTGATTTTGGAGATATTTATCTTCCCCAGAAAACAAAATCTGCCCCATTGAGAAGATCCGCATAACCTTTAGGTTGGAACATAGTTTGTTCCTTGATTGATCATCATGTCATATGTAGCCATCAAAACACTTGACAACCTTCCATAAGGGTGACTTCTGATGACAATCAAATTTCAAGGCACACAAGATTCCTCCATATATAAATGGGTTTGTTAAATAGTTGCAATGATATACAGTCCTTAACCAAAATGAGGACATAATTTATCAAGAGAATATGTCAGGGAACTCTGACCATTCTATTTTGAAAATACTCCCCTTGAAAATTCAACTCAGCTTTTCCAAAATATCCACTTCTAAGTATTCCATAAGTGATAATTGGAAAAAAACAAAAAAACAAAAAAACAAAAAACAAAAAAAAACCTTGACATTAGGGCACTAACACCAGAAAGTTAACACCAAATACTCAATGGAATGTTAGATGGGCAATTTGTTTTAGAAACTATGACCAGTTGCTTCTTTTTCTTTGTCCTCACCTTAGGGGTCAGAGATAAAGTTCATATGACAAAAGGTCAACTTTTAATTTCATGGTGGACTGATAAGATGATCATCATGAAAATTATGCTAAGTGTTTTCTTGTGGTATACAATGTATCAAGACATTCTGAGATCTATTTTACTCTCCTATATGGAGAATTTACATTGTATTAATTTTTGTTTCAAAGTGCTCTCTGTTTATAATGTTGCAGTGATAGATTCTTGTAATGTATTATATGAAATTATTTTATCTATAACACTTTAATATACATTTTAATGTTTCAAATTAGTATATAAGATTTCTCTTTTCTCCCTCCAATACCTTCTATGTAGCTTCCTACCTACTCTCTCTCTCTCTCTCTCTCAAATTCATGGCTTACTTTTCCTTAATTGTTCTTCTTAAAAATGAATGGAAATACAAACACACATACATACATGTATGTGTGTATATGTGTATATGTATGGGTATTTATATAAAACAACCTAGTAATCTAATGAGTACATTTAGTTTTTGCTTCTGTGTATATAATTTTATGGTTGACTACTTTAAACTTGAAATATATGAATCTCATATTTTTCTAGGGAGTTAATACATAAGTAATTTTATAATTCCATATTTTAAAGACACTTCTACTACTATAATTTCAAATGATCTATGAGCAAAAAGAATGCCTATTTTGTTCCTGGGTAATATTTCCATGGTCTTTTTAAATTTTTTATTATAAAGGAATATCTTAATATAGGATTTAAAATTCCCCCACCCTACCAAATTGAAAACACTTTAATGATAGCTATTAATTTCTTTTTCCAGTGGTAAAGATTTTAAAAGTCATTTGCAATATCTTTATTCTCTAAATACAAAATGCGTGTAAAGTAATATTAATGATACATGCTCCTTTGCTTGATGAGTCTTTGCTTTACATAATTCTTTATGAAAGCTCCATTACTATACAAAACAGAGGGAAAAGTTACATAAAGGGGATTTTTACAACAGATTTGATCAAAATTATTTTCAAAATGTTATATATTTCTATCAGAAGACATCAATCAAATACTCCTTATAAGGTGTTTTACATTCTCTTCCCATTTGGCATAAATGAAGAAAATCAAAATTTGAAATTATCTTAATGATGTTATATGATGAAGTAAGGATAATTGATGCCTGTAAAAGTGACCATGATTTACCAGAATTGTCTTCTTGAAGGCTTGCTCCTGAGTAAACTCACCCTTTCTAGCTCTTTCTGTACTATGGTTAGCTGTTTCAAATCAGCACTTCTGGCCCAGGGGCCTCTACAAGCAGATTAACTTAAAATGTATTTGAATTGCTCTGCTTTCATCAAACTGAATCTGGCAATCTGTTCTAATCTTCTGTATCCTTCTGATATACTCTGGCTCACTCTATCATTACTTGAACCTGTCTCTGTTAAAACTGTCCTGATAAAACTGCCTCCTGTCTCTTTCTGTCTCTGTCTCTGTCTCTGTCTCTGCCCCCTTTCTTGTCTATTCTAATGAGTTGGGCATATCCTATGTTTGACTCATTCTGTCAAATCTGACTAATTCTCTGATTAGTCCCTTTGTCTTCCACTCAATTAGACATCACTTTCAAACATGGCTACACCCTTCTACAAACTAACTTCATTATTTGAAATTAAAGGTATGTACTGAGCATGTCTATATTTCAGCTGCATCACACAGACTTAGAAGGTCTTTGGATGTGGATCTTTGCTAGAGCAGCCATTTGGGGGATTAAAATTCCTCTATGGATCTTTCTCTAACTCCTCTATTGGGGACACAGTGCTCAGTCCAATGGTTGGCTATGAGCATCCACCTCTGTATTTTTAAGGCCGTAGCAGGGCCTCTCAGAAGACAACCCTTTCAGGCTCCTTTCAGCATGCACTTCTTGGCATCCACAATAGTATCAGGGTGTGGTAACTGTATATGGGATGAATCTCCAGATGCGACAGTCTCTGGATGGCCTTTCCTTCAGCCTCTGCTGTATATTTTATCTCCATATTTGCTCCTGTGAGTATTTTGTTCTCCTTCTAAAAAGGACCAAAGCACCCAGAACTTTGGTCTTCCTTCTTCTTGAGCTTCATGTGCTCTGTGAATTGTATCTTAGGTATTTGGATCTTTTGGGCTAGTATCCACTTATCAGTGAGTGCATACCATGTGTGTTCACTCAGGATGATATTTTCTAGTTCAGAAGGAGTTTGCAACCCCATAGAAAGAACAAAAATATCAACCAACCAGATGCTCCCAGAGCTCCCAGCTACTTGTTTAATTATTAGTTCTTCTGTTTTTCTCTACTTAAAATCTATTTTTATGTTTAAATTAGAAAACTTTTGGACTATTTTATATGTATAATCAACCTAGTTACTCCTTGATGATTTCATTCTCCTTCCACACCTACCAGTCTCATTCTTCTCTACAAATATCTTTTCCTTTTTTATACCTTTTGTTTTGTTTAACTATGATCATTTGTGTGGCTTGAGTTTGGAATGATCCTGAGGAGCCTGCTGTGCTCACTCTGGGAACATAGCTGGATGCAATTCCTTTTTCTCTTTCATGGAACAGGATTGTGGGGAAGGTTAATCAGAAGGAAGAGTATATAAAAAAGCTACCCAGAAACCACTTATTTGGTAATCTAATTAAAAACACAAAAAAGATGTAAGAGGATGGTAACCTACATGGCTTATACAATGCTGGGTCTAGAAGTAATGAGTCACTCACATAAATGCCAGTGCCAAGTGTAGGATATCTCTATAGAATTGTTGGTTAGAATGGAACCAGAGTCTTCCAAAAGAATAGATGGTCTTGTTATTCCTCTGGTTGTTCACCTTAAGGAGTTGATAAACCCTGTTTCTGGGACTGGAGTGATAGTTCAATAGTTAAGAGCCCTTGCTGCTCTTTCAGAGGATCTAGGTTTAATTCCAAGAATGGAAATAATAGCTCACAATCACTATTGACTGTAGTTCCGGAGAATCCTGCATATTCTTCTGGCTTCTATGGGTATTAGATATTTGCATGCAGCAAAACACTCATATCTATAAAAGACTAAATCTTTAAAAATAAAGTGAAGAATCCTATTAATTGAAGACACCACAAATCTTGAGGCTGATATCTAGAGACAAGATGTTAGAAATAATATGGAAACTTCTTCCTTAACAACTGGCTTTCATAGTGTTTGATGTTGCTATGTAAGCTGTTGGAAGAATAAAAATGTCCATGTTTTCACCCAGATTTGAACTTTATAAAATATAGTACTATTCTGGTATATAAAATGTGCATATTTGCATAAACACGAATCATCTTTGATATGTGTAACCATTCACTCAAGTCTTAAAAGGAAACCCAACTCCAAAAGAGAATCCATGCCCAGTATTCAATTAGGAAATTAGACAGTAGGACCACAATTCTTAGGCTCTAGCTGGAACCTACTATTGCTTAGATAAATTAATGTGGTGTCAAACTCCTTTCCAAATATCTTTGTTTATACCCATAGACCAATGACTTAACCAATACAGCTTATATTTACAGTATACACAGCTTAATGTGAAGACTCCTAGGTATATAAGATGCTAAGAATAAAGGATTATTGAGAGCTTATCTACAGAATATGCATTTATGCCACCCATTTAAGGGTGAAGAAAAAGGGATAGAAATAGTCTCTCAGACAAAAGATATGGAGAAGTTTGCCAAATGCCATCCCTATGAATAACATAACCTTGGCAATCATATTCTGATAGTAATTGCACCTACTGAAACAGGATCTTCACTGATCAAGCCCATCCAATATCAGGGTAAATGCTTGAGTGGAGCCCTAACCTTTAATGCTGAACAGCTGATTAAATATATTTTTAAAAGCCCCAGTTTTAAGTACTGAGCTACTTCATATTTCTCATACCCAATATGTCAGAAGGTAAATAACTGAATATTATTATAATGTATTTCATTACTCTGTTTATTGGTTATGTATACAAATTGAGTCATTTTTCCTCAGACAAAGCACTTTTATAATTTGCATAGGATGATTTTTCTTGGGTTCAAAATGCATTTCTGTTTTTTGTTACTACTGTGTTACTTTATGACATTAGTCCTCCAAATACACATATTGGTGGATTAAGAATGATTTGGGAGGAATGAGGTATCCACGAGCTGGTCTTCCTTCTTGATGTTCTTGTGTTTCTTAATTTGTATCTTGGATATTCTAAGTTTCTGGGCTAATGTCCATTTATCAAGGAGTGCATACCCAATGACTTCTTTTGTAATTGGGTTACCTCACTAAGGATTATATCCTCCAGATACATCCATTTGCCCAAGAATTTCATAAATTCATTTTTTAATAGCAGAATAGTACTCCATTGTGTAGATGTACCACATTTTCTGTATCCATTCCTCTGTTGAGGGACATCTGGGTTCTTTCCAGCTTCTGAAGAGGGAACAGAATACCCATGAAAGGAGTTACAGAGACAAAGTTTAGAGCTAAGATGAAAGGATGGACCATACAGAGACTACCCCACCATGGGGGATCCATCCCATAATCAGTCATTAAACTCAGACACTATGGCATAGGACAGCTAGTGCCTACTTAAGGGACCCTAATATAGCTGTCTTGTACAGAACTGGATGCTCACAATCATCTATAAGAGGGAACACAGGGCCCACAATGGAGAAGCTAGAGATAGCACCCCAGGAGCTGAAGGGGTCTGCAAGCCTAGAAGAGGATCAACAATATGAACTAACCAGAACCCTCAGAACTCGTGTCTCTAGCTCCATATGTAGCAGAAGATGGCCTAGTCGGTCATCATTGGGAAGAGAGGCCACTTGGTACTGCAATCTTTATATGCCCCAATACAGGGAAAAGCTAGGACCAAGAAGTGGGAGTGGGTGGACAGGGGAGCAGGGAGGGGGGAGGGGGGAGGGGACTTTCGGAATAGCATTTGAAATGTAAATTAAGAAAATATCTAATTAAAAATGGAAAAATAAATAAATAAATAAATAAATAGAATGATTTGGGAAAGCAGAAATTTAATGATAAAATTTATCAAACAGAAAAAAAAAAACAAAACTGTATATGTTTCATATCCCTACCTAGTGAGCAGTCCTACCTTGAACCAGCACTATATATAATCTGAGACAGATGTATGTGATTTTTTGCTAGCTATGATAATTAATCTTCTTTGTCAACTTGGTTGTATCTAGAGACATGTAAAACATTAGTGAATTAGTCTTTTATGAGGGCATTCCAAATGTAATTAGATCATGACAACTCTGACCTATGGATGTTTAAATCTTTGGTAGTTTAATAATTAAATTGACTGTGTAAAGTCTAGGACTGTTTGGAGGATTTACCCTTCCAGGAGCATCTCCTTCTAGACTTCTTGTTGTTTGCGAACTTTTCCTCCTTAGCTCTGTTTCCTGTTTGCCAAGTTGGACATGCTCCACTAACAATCCCTGTAAGGATGAGCTTAAAGTATGAGCAAATTAAATTTTCCTCTATAGAATTATTTTACTAACGGGTTCCATCATGACAGTTTCTATGAGAATAAATCACTTAAATTGGTATTTAGGGAAAATATTTCTAAATACTAAAAAATGGCTTTTATTTTATTAAGATTGAATTCACTACTGTGGGTTCTCTAGAATAAAAGTTTTGATAAACACGATGAAATGTTACCGTAGAAGTTATGTTCAGTTCTTCCTAATAGCCCATGCTCTTAAAGACCCAGACTCATGATACATTTACAAATACCTTGGGCATATACCTATGCTCTTCTGTGACTAGATAATAAGTAAATTAATCCATTCATTTTAATCTATGTTCTGCCACATGTCTGGTTACCTGTACTGAGGTACCATGCATCTATCTCCTTGCATCTTCTTGAACAAGTCTAGCCAGGTCTGACTCTCTCAGAATTCTGTCTGCTTTTCAAAGATCCCTCCTCCCATTTCTTGCCTAAGCCATAGGCCCTAGGCTTTTTAATTGACAGGTGATGCATCCATACAATATACAAGATAGTCTTACTACATGGTATACATAGTTTCCATGTAACATTTCCACACAGCACAGTTCATTTTAGGAAAATTTAACTTATTTTACTACCATTAGCCAATAAGTAAACAGGCATCTACCACTAATTGCTTTTCAGGTGTCATTAATATCAATCATTGTGGAACATATATGATGTTACTCACTACTACATATTCTTGCTAGCTGATATCATTATCCTTAGATGCCTTATTTATTTTGCTATTGCTGTAATAAAACACTATGACTATGGTAGCTTATGAAGAAAAGAATTACATTTTTAGCTTAGTTTCAGAGGGTCAGAGGACCATGTTATTGGAAAGCATGATGTCAAGCAGGTAGGAATGTCACTGAAACATTATCTGAGAGCTTACATTGCATCATAGAGCAGAGAAAAAGACACAGAGAATGGCAATGCATTTTTCCAGTTTCAAAATGTGCTGGCCCATGACAGTCCTTCTCCAAAAGCAAGGCTACCATTTCCAGTCTTTCCCAAACACCACACGTTGGGAAGTAGTATCCAAATATATGTCCTTATAGGGATCATCTTTTTTTCTTTTCTTTTTTAAAAATATTTTTATTAGATATTTTCTATATTTACATTTCAAATGCTATCCCGAAATTTCCATATACCCTGTCCCTGCCTTGCTCCACTACCTGCCCACTCCCACTTCTTGGCCCTGGCATTCCCCCGTACTGGGGCATATAAAGTTTGTAAGACCAAGGAGCCTCTCTTCAAGAAGATGGCCTCATCCTCCAATGATGGCCAACTAGGCCATCTGCTACTACGTATACATCTAGAGACACGAGCTCTGGGGTTACTGGTTAGTTCATATTGTTGTTCCACCTAAAGGGTTGTAGACCCCTTTAGCTCCTTGGGTAATTTCTCTAGCTCCTCCATTGGTGGCCCTGTGTTCCATCCTATAGATGACTATGAGCATCCACTTCTGTATTTGCCAGGCACTAGCATAGCCTCACTCGAGATAGTTATATCAGGGTCCTTTCAGCAAAATCTTGCTGGCATATGCAATAGTGTCTGTGTTTGGTGGCTGATTATGGGATGGATACCAGGGTTGGGTGTTCTCTGCCTGGTCCATCCTTTTGTCTCAGCTCCAATCTTTGTCTCTGTAATTCCTTTCATGGGTGTTTTGTTCTCTATTCTAAGAAGGAATGAAGTATCCATACTTTGGTCTTTGTTCTTCTTGATTTTCTTGTGTTTTGCAAACTGTATCTTGGGTATTCTAAGTTTCTGGGCTAATATCCACTTATCTGTGAGTGCATATCAAGTGACTTCTTTTGTGATTGGGTTACCTCACTAAGGATGATATCCTCCAGATTGAAACCACTACACTGGACAAAGCCAGTTAGATTCAGGACATGCATTATTATTGATATACATAATAGTATGAGGGAGAAATGATGTAGGTTTTCACTAATCTGAAAAAAAAAACTTTTAGGAAAACAGTTCTACATTTATCTATGATGAAGATCAGTGAAGTATAAAAGAACATCATAAGGATCAAGAGAGTTTTGCAATAAACTAAAACATTGTCATCTCTATTTATTCAAAGGTTTTTTTTTCTAATTTTCTCATTTTTTTTTTCAGAAATCATTGTAAATACATTCCACCTGACACTCCTGGATATTCCTTTTTACTGTGGAAATAAATGATCTAGTATTAAAGTCCCCTCCATAGTGCTCTAGCTATAGGTGTTATGTCCATCCTTGTGTGCCACAGATGATAGCAGCGACTAGGGGAAAGGGGTGGGGTGGGGGGAGAATTCACTTCTTCAGGTGAGAAAGAAGACAGAAAATATTCTACAAGCTCTAATATATCCCCGTTGAGACATAATTTATTCTTTCAAATGGCTTTTCCAAAGATTTATGCTGGCAATAAATATATACGTTGTCTGCAATAAAATTGCAACTATATGGCATAAAAGTTGTCATTTTTAATACTGACATTAATATGCCAATGAAGCCTGAACTATGCTATAAATATCTTCCCCACCCCAATCCCTGAAGAGATAGAATACCTCTCTTCCTTGCTAATTCCTCCAACTTATGGGAAAACTGAGCATTATTAGAATGATTTGAAGTATTAAAAGAAAGTATAAAATACTTACTCTGCAAAAGGAATCCAGTGTTGCCTAGAGGAATTTATCTGTTGCTGAATATCAGTTTCAAACTTGTAATTTCATATGTTTTAGGCATATGTCCAACATCTTAAAATACTAACAGGAATAAAATGTAAATACAGAGACATATACATAGACCTATGAGGTTAGTTGTAAAGTTACTGAATGGACTTAGTGTTGTTTGTATGTTAAAATGTATGTTGTATGTGTATAGAACCATCTTTGGAAGCGTGTATAGGTTCTCTGCAATCACAGCCCTGAAGAAGGAAGCGTGTATAGGTTCTCTGCAATCACAACCCTGAAGAAAAGTGATGTTAGTTTCACCAGCAGCCATTGTTTGGCTGCGGTTCCTTACCTAATAGTAGACCTTCATGAGTCTTCCCCCTTCCCACACTGTAATTTTGGATTAATCATTATTGTGTGGGTTTTGAACCTATATTCATAGTCACTGTCGGTTCATGTGTGCACGTGTGCAATATAGTTCTGTCATGCTGGGCAAAAGATGTTTTGCTGCAGATGTCCAGTGCTTCTGGTTCTTAGAATCCTTCCGCCATTTCTTCTTCAGTGATCTCTGAGTCTTCCGAAGAAGTCTAGTGGTCAAATGTGCGTTAGAAGACTTTTTCTCTTCTGCCCATTTGACCAGTATCAGGTCTCTGTTTTATTCACCATTTACTTTAAAATAAACTCTTTTGATTCACATTGAAAGTTGCCCTATATGGAGAAGCATTCAGGGGTCAGTTTATTATTATGTACATTTATCTAATTAATAGCGGCAGCTTTTTCTCTAAGACTTAGGAACCCAGATTTTAAGTCCATCGTGGTGTGGTTTGTTACTCCTATAACCATTGTGGCAGGATTTCATCAGTGTGTATAATATGTGAGAACAATCATTATTGTGCCTCACAGGGTTTACAACAGGGTAAAACTGTTTGGTTTATTTTTTTGGGGGGTTCCCCCTGTAGTTTGTGAACCTTCCACTTCCAGAGCTGTCAAAGATAACCAACAATGTTATTATAGGCTGTTTTATAATTAAACAATCTGGAACCTTAGACTGAGCAACCTAAGACTTAGTATTAAGCATGAAAGGTGAATAAGCCACTACAAAGCCTCTACTTCCACATTTTATTAATTTATTTTCAAGATCTTACATATAGGAATCTATCTGGCTTTGTACGGATTAGAAAGTTATTGCTTTGTTTTTCACTCATAGAAACATTTCTTCTTTCACTAAGAAGCAAGTTATAACATAAAGTTTATTTCTTAACTGCAGATTTTACTTTTCTCTCAAATTATCTGTGACATTGTTCTGTGGAAAGTAGATTTCTAAAAATCATGGTAGGGGCAACCATCAATACAGAATGTTACTTCTTCAAAAGATAAAATATGGTGGCATTGGCTATGTAAGGTTGCATGAGTTTACATTTCCGTCATTGGAGCTTGGAAAAATTGGAAGAAGGCACTCTGAGAGATTAACTTGTGAAACTCAACTTCTTTGTCTGCATTTTTTTCTGATATTTCCTTTATTTGCATTTCAAATGCTATCCCATTTCTCTCACCCCTCTCCAGGAAACTTCCTATCCAATCCCCCATCCTCCTGCTTCTATGAGGGTGTCCCCACTTCTGCCCCCCTGCCATCCCATTGTCCTATAAGACAAAAGGAGGGAGAGCCAATGTGATGCAATCCTTACATTCATTAAACCTCTCTTTCATTTTTTTATCAATACCACTTCTGCAATCTCCCTTTTCTTCTTTATCCTGTTCATAATTCTATAATATTTGTCTGTTAAATTTCTCTCTCTTCCAAATATTCTTCACAAACTTTTGCTTGTCCAGTCTTTGGCTTGGATATATTTGCTACCTTTAGCCACTAGATATGTTTGAATTACCAAAACAGAAAATAAAAAGTTTAATACTTTTTATACAATGATTTTGAACTATTTTGATACAGAGATCAGCTGTGATAAGTACTTTTAAAATGTTTATGTTGTTTTTGAGTGTGTGTGTGTGTGTGTGTGTGTGTTTGTGTGTGTGTGTGTGTGTGTGTGTGTGTGTGTGTGTTATATGAGGTATAATTGGGTGAGATGGGGGAACCATTGTCCTTAGAAGTCAAAATAAATCATTGGATCTCCTCAAGCTGAAGTTACAAGCACTTGTGAGGTGGCAGGAATGGGTGTAGGAAATTCCAGTCCTCTAAAAGAACAGTAAATATCTTTCTTTAATGGCTGAAATATCACTGCAGCTTCCATATTAAGCATTATTATCCCATAGTAATAATAAGCTCTGAACCACTTATCACTACTCAATCAATATACATTTCTTATCTTTCATTTCTAAAAGGACAATAACCTTTAATACATTTTCTGAAAACAAATAGCCAATTATGCTCAGAAAAGGAAAGGGTACTTTGTAAAGTTCCTCCACACATAACAATCATCCTGTGATAGGAAATTGCCATCATTTGAATTTTATCACAAATTTAATATGCTAAATATTTAAATTCACATCAGGAAGTGGAACATGGTGTATAACTGGGTTGTCACAACCCTTTTCTCATGAATGAGTTAACATGTTCATGGATGAATGTATAAATTAATCAAGGACTGAACAATGGATAACACTGATGAATGAGTGAATTTATAGGATATGAGGGAGTGACTTCTTGATAAAATGAGTCTTTGGTATGTTTGGTGTGTTTCCCATTTTCACACCCATGAAAAGCAACATGAAAGCTCCTTTGATTTTCATCCCAATATTGTGGCCTCTAAAATTTCTTGAATTATATTTCTATAAGCTACAGTATCTTAATGTATTTTATTATAGAAACATAAAATCAAAGCAAAAAAAAAAAAAAAAAAAAAAAAAAAAAAAAAAAAAAAAAAAAAAAAAAAAAAAAAAAAAAAAAAAAAAACCTGATATTGAACCAAAGAGCAGTTTAAAACAATTTTAAAGTAAGATACTGATCTCTGTTTATAGCTTCATTCCAGAGTTTGAAAAATGTTTTGCAATTGCAAGGTCAAGCTGCATCCATTTTCCTCCTTCTTTGGCTGTCTTAGCAAGCAGGATAATCTTAGTCCACTCATGTTTGTCTTGGAACAAAGCCTTTGATCTAGTCATTTATGTGACTGCAAGTAAATTTAGAGACATGTTAATTGAAAGAAATTATGAATTATATCTTAACTTTCAAAGCTACTTACATTTATAATAGTGGCATTTGTGAATGTAAGTAGGACATACACACCGAAGCTAAAAAGTCAAGTGATAATTTTTATTTCACACTAAAAATAAGCAAAGGTTTTCCCCACTGAAGCCACATATACTCATAGTTCCTTTAGTCTTGACTTATATTTTTGTTTATTGGAAAGGGCTTTCTTTCTTGTTTTCCACTACTTTAATTTACCTCCCTAGTCTCTTCTTTAAACTCATTTTATATTTATTTTATTTTTAAGAAATAATTTCCTTTTTACTTTTAATTATGTGTAAGAGTGTCTCTCTGTTATGGGTTTGTATACCTGAGTGTAGGCGAGGAGATCTGGCAGGACATTGAATACCCTGCACCTGGAGCTCTGACTAATGAGACACTGAAAACAAGACAGAGGGCTCTGCAAGAGCTAGAGTAGAAAGGATGTCTTTTTTACATTACTTTCTCTCTGGGCCTTCATTTCCTTTAAAAATGAATTATTTAGCTTTATTATCTTCAATTACAACTGTTGCATGTACAGACACAAACACAAATTCACACACAGACACATGCACACACACAATCACACAAATATGCTGAGGCCAGTATTGTTGAGTTTGTATGTGTGTGCATACAAAATCTTATTTAGCATATCTGATTATATACAGATATATAATTATATATGTGCATATATAAGTATATGTAAAATAACATTCGTATATGTGTATATATTATATGTACATTGTGTATATAATTATATATGTATATATATATATATATATGTATATATAATTATGTGTGTTTATGTACGCACATAATTACATGTGTCTATGAATATGCACATAATCCACATCTATATTTTTTCCTATATGACCACATTGCATTGAATCACAAACTAGGGTCTCATTTCTTGGAGAGGCTAAGAATTTGACAGGAAGTCATGTGGGGGAACATGCATGCAGATAGAGAATTGAAACCTAGGACTGTTTTGAAAGTGTAAAGAGGAGGTATTATATTATAGTTAATTTTACACACACACACATATATATATATATATATATATATATATAATTATTTTTTAATAATAAGGTGTTTTTTATTCCCTTCAAAAGAACAATTAAAAAATAGAATAGAAAACATCATCATTTGAAAAAGGGCATCTGTGAGTAATCTCATAGCTAATATCATGTTGAAAGACTACCTGCTTTACACTTACACTCAAGAACAACAAAATATGCTAAAAGGGCAGCAAAGCTGGTCCAGGTGTGCTGATTCTCTAGGCTCATTTTGTCCCAGCAGAAAGAGATAAAACGAAAATCAACAAACGGGAAAAAGGCAAGGAAGCTTAAAAAAAAAAAAAAAAAATCTGTGGGAGTTTTCAAGAGTCTTCTCACCGAAACCACATAGGGCACACTTAATTTCTCTAACAACATGCTTGTAACAGTATGTCTAAAGTGTATTATTTTTTACCCAAGATATGAGAAGGAAATAAAATATTACCATTCAAAGCAATAGTACAGAGTTGCTGATTTATACAAAGGGGGGAGGACTCGAGTCAAAATATATGCAATAAACATATATAATTGAATATGCTTTTTGCACATTTAATTATTTCAATGGTTCCACTTTTATCTGTTAATGAAACAGAAGTATCAACCCATATTTTGATTCAGTGATTTTGCACACACATGTATAAAATCTGGGACATATATGATTCTGTGCTTTCCAAGGTAGAACATTTTCCTTTGAAGAACACCAGGAATCATTTATTTTTAAACCATCAAGAAAGATTAAGAAAGTTACAGAGAATTAAAGATTTAAAATGTTACAGAGAAAAAAAATCCACTCAGAATAAAATAATCAACTGTTCTCAATTTTACTTCCCAGAGTAGGGAGCCCAATGCAGCAACTCCTAGGTAAAACAGCCTGCATTGCTGATAACAGACTGACAGGAAAATCATATTGCTTTCACGAGCCTTAAATTTAGTGTGGAGATGTGACTGTACAATGAATCCTCCTCCATGGTAGAGAAGTACTGGGAGATAACTCATTGAATCAGTCACTTTCATGAGCAAGACATGAGGAAAACATACAAGAACATTAAAGTCCAGAATGCCAAAATTTATTGAATACATTCTTAAGCTAGAAAAAAATGGATAGTCATCAAGTTTATTTTTCATCATGATACTGAATTATCTATTTATACCAGTTTTCTTGAGTACACTAACTTATATAATTCTAACTTCTATAATTCCTTATCATTGATACATTTCTCTTTGGAGTCAAGAATTAACTATTAGCATTGCCAAGTGAGATAAAATGTGGTTTCTAGTTGACTTTTAGATAAGGAGCTTGAGATGTAAAGAAAGTTATTTATATAACTTTGCATACCGGCATGTTGCTGCTAATACAAACAGTACACTTTTATGTGTTAAAGGATTCAAATTACCATGGTCGAAGGAACACACAAATCCCTAATAAGTCTCTACAATAACTATTGGGTAATAAATCTTCAAAGACCTTAAGAAATGCATTAACTTTATAAATAATGAAAATTGATGTGGCCTTCTTTATATTGCACACATCAGTGAATAATCATGTGAGGTTAATGATTATTCTGACTTCTTCAGGATATGGTATGATTCTATTCCATATAAATTGGTGCAATGCAGTTGTTAAACAGGCTTTAAGAACATTTACAGGTCTGTTATCTACCACCAACTTATAAATGTCACTATTGTACCTTTAGGAAAATCTATTCATATTGGTTATTTTGTGCTTCCTAAGTGTTACTTCTGGGTAGCACTATTGACTTTTGCCTATTGGTTGTTTCCTTACCTTGGCTGCTTGTCTACTAAAAGAAATCTAGCCAACATCCCATATCTATTAAGGTTAAAGGCCTTAGTGGAGAACCCCTACCACCACTTCACTAGAGGAGCATAACTCTTAATTTAATTCTAAACATTTATCCATGTAATATTTTATATTCATTTGATTATATTATATGTTATTTGTTTATATTATATTTATTTTCTATACTTTATATTTATATTACTAATTATATTTTAGTTTCAAATGGTTTTGTTCATTATGTTTTGGTTGTGTTCTATTCCCCAAATTCCTTCTGGTTCCTCTTATTCTCCTATTTACCCAACTTTTATATTTTCTCTCTCAAAATAAAAACAAAAAAAGGAAAAGCAAAGCAAACAAGGGAGAAATCATTCAAACATAAAATCAGAAAAAAAAATACATCAAGTAAGCAAACAAAAATATTGAGTCAATTGTGCACTGGGCAATTACTCTCAGACATCGACCTTTCCCTGGAGGTTGGTTGATATATCCAAAGACACAACATTGATGAACATTTTTTTTTTTATTTTTCAGTAGATATTAATTGAAAATAATATTCTGTTCAAGACTAGGAGTGTCCCATTCTGTCTGATGGGGTTTTATCTGATTTGAAGTTGTTCAGGTTTGGTGTATGCAATAAGATTCTCAGTGACTTCATTCCAAGTATATTAGTCCCATTGTGTGGAAGACACTATTTCCTTGAAGTCATCTACCACCTTTGGTTCCAACTCTTTTTCTTATAGATACCTAAGAATTGAGTTTAGGATGATGCTTAAGACATTCAACTGAGGATGAGTGCTCTAAAATATATCATACTTTCTACATTAACAACTAGGTTCCTATGTTAGATATAATCTATTTAAAGAAGAAACTTCTCTGATGAGGTTTGAGTGATGTACTGATCTTACGTGTATAACAAGGTGTCATTAGGAGTTATTTTATTCCTATGTAACTTTAGTAGAATGGTACTACAGTGAGTTTTCTCTTGGCCCCTATGACCTATCTAGGCTGAGATTCTTGGCCACCTTAACAGAGTCAGCTATGGGCTCCATTTCATTGACCTTAAATCCAACTTTTAAAAGCTGTTGGTACTCCTATAACAGTTTTACAATTGTTCTACTAATGTATATTGCAGGCAGATTACTGAAGCAAGTTAAAGGGTTTAGCTAAAAGATTTAATGATTACTTTTCTCCTCTACTAAATATCTTTGAACTGTAGTCAGAAAGCATTAAGCGTCTAGCTTGGGAGCAGCTCGTTGCTTCATAGTGATTAACATAAGTGGTATGTTCAGCAATAGGATTCTATTTTCAGGTTGTAGAGAGTAACCACTACCACTGGCAATATATTTTGTTGTCTACAGGCCTCTGTGGAACATGTTTGGCCAATAACCCAATACGATGGAACTTGTTCCAGACATTGGAATTTTACTTGATAGCATAAGATTTCTAATTAAGGCAGTATCTTCCCCACTCTATTCAAATTTCTTTTATATATGTGTATATTTTTAGGACGCTTCTACAGTAGTAGGTGCTAGGTTCAATAAAATCTATTGAAAGAATAAAAATTTTTGGTTAGGTTTGAGAGATATACTGATCTAATGTGTATAACAAGAAAATGGCCTCCAAAATGGCAGAGCTGGAGACAAACAGAAAGACTCTGACCTTGTAAACAGAAGGATTGTTATTGAGTAACTACAGCCCTAAACTCAGCATTCCTCAGGAATCTTCTAAATTTGATTCTTTTGACCCGAAGAGCCAATACCTCTAGCAAGGGTACTAGTTCCAGGACAGTCTCTCCAGATCAAAGGCCCTTTGTAAATCCCATGATGTTCTGGGTCAAATTTCTCCTCTTGCAGAGCTTTCCCTAAGGTCTGATGCTACTCTGCCTCCTGGGTAACAGCCAGGCAATTTGATTTCCGAAGTTAAATTTTCTTTTCATTGATGGAGGGGTCCAGTTTGGTCATTTCACTGTGCCCTCATGGACAGTACGTTTCTATGTGGATTTTCAAAGGGCCTTTAGTTTTATATATCCATTCCTTCATTCATTTCTTTATCATGTGCTCTTCTTCTCCCCACTTAATCCTATCCTAGTTTCTTCAGTATATGGCAGTATATTATAGTTTCCTTCCTTGAAAGAATACCCACTCTTCCATGGCCCTTTGGGACTAGCTCTGTGGTTATTTATATTGAAATATACACATTTAAATTTCAAAAGCTAAGATGCACATATAAGAAGGAAGATGCAATATTCTTTTTCCTGGGTTATCTCAAGATGGGTATTTATAGCTCTATCCATTTATCTTTCACAATTGTATTCTTCCTAACAGCTGAATAATATTTTATCTGTAAATGTAGCACCTTTTTCATTAATTATTCCTCAATTGGTGAACCTCTAGACTGTCCCCAATTCCTGGCATTATGGACATGGTAGCAGTAACATGGATAAGCAAGTTTCTGTATAGTAATACATAGAATCTTTTGAGAATTTACCCAAGATTATTGTAATGGGGTTTCTTGTGAACCTATTTTCATATTATAGAGGAACATAAACAATATTGGTTTCTGTAATTACTTGGTTTTTCACTAACACCAGCAATGAATAAGTGTTCCATGTTCTTGTGTCCTCACCAATGAGAGCTGTCTTTTGTATTGCTGTTCTTCTCATTTTGTCTAGTGTAAGCTAAATTCATGAAGTAATTTGAATTTGCCTTTCCATGATGGCTAAGTTCTGAACCCAACGTGACCTAGGTGGGAACAGAATGACTTATTTCCTGCCCCTGAAACGGGGTCCCTGGTATGAGCCTCCATGACTGTCAATGGCAGCTGTGGGCATAAAGCTTGCTTGTGTAATGATGTACATATTTTCTGGAGCCAGTACTAACAGTGGAGGACTCTTTCTTCTGAAGCATGTCCTCCCACTTAACATAAATTCCTCCATGGTGATTAGAGACAGCATTGAGGGTGTAACTATATGTCATCAAAAAGGTAAGCTTAAGTGCTAGGACCTTCAGGACAACCCATAAGGCTATGAGAAAGAGCTCTAAATAAATGAGCTTGAAAATATATAATTTATCAACTATGCAGAAAATAAGAATAAAATATGAATTATATGAGAGGTTTCACAAATATAAAGGAACAAAAGAAGCTGCACTCTGAGCCAACTTGCCAGAAAATACTAAGGAAAGAGATAGAGAGACTTAGGGAGAGGTGACCTCAGAATATCCCAGCTGAAAATTTTAGTTTATGCTTACCAAGGCAAATGGATTCCTGAGTTCAGGGTCAGCCTAGGACAGAACAAGGTTAGGCCCAGTCGTGGTGAAAATGGTAACTTCAGGGCAGCTTACTAACCAACCAGCTTAACAAAGGCAGACAGATCTCTGAATTCTTTTGCAATGCTAAGAAAAAAAATGTATGCTTGCTGTCTACTTAGAATCAAAGGCCTGGGGTCACAGGATGCTGAATCATAAGATAATCAAAAGGAAACTTGGTGTAAATGGCTAGATTGATGTGTAATACCCTCAACCTGTGTTCTGCAGGAGGTGACCTAACCAGAGATTTTTTTTTTTTAATAAAAAGGGAGAACTGCAGAGGAACTGACCCAAGAAAGCAAGACAAGGCCAGAGAGATCGCTTAGACAAAACCAAGCAGAACATGGACAGAGAGATTTCTTAGATACAACCAAGTAGGACACAGACAGAGAGATCTCTTAGAATAGCAAGCAAGCAGCATATAGACAGAGAAATCTCTGGTGAGAAAGCAAAACATAGAGAAGCAGACTGGAAAGCTGTATCAAGCAGAATACAGGTCGTCACCATGGACCCAGGATTTGACTTGGAGTTGTTCTTTTTGCTGCTCCCAAACACCCCTTTCTCAGAGCCCCTCTCCAAGCTGAGGTTGGTCTTTGTGATCTAAGGATGGTGAACATTCTAAAAACATTTCTCAGACATTTGTGCTTCATCTTTTGTGAACTCTCTGTGTAGTTCTATACCTCACTTCTTAATTGGGTTACTTTTTTACTTGATACTCATATTTTTTTGTTGTTGCTATTTATGTATTCTAGATTGAGGGATACCTTAATCATATGTATTATGTGATATATATATATATATATATATATATATATATATATATATATATGATTGATAAAGATATTTTTACATTATGTTCATTGATATTTTGATCAAATTATGGTACTTTTTGTACTATAGAAGCTTTTTAGCTTCATGCAATCTTACCAAGTAATGTTTGATCTTAATGCTTGAACTATCCAAGTGTTGTTTAGAAAGTCCTTGCTTGTGCCAATGAATTCAACATATTTCCAATTCTTTCATCTTCAGAGTCTGTTCTTATGTTGAAGTCTTTGATTCAATTGGAATTCAGTTCAGTTCAGGGTGATGGATATATTTTCATCCTTCTACAAGCAGCTCTAGTGTGTGAACCATACTATTTGTTGAAGATGCTGTCTTTTCTCCACTTTGTACTTTTGGCATATTTGTAAAACTTGGGTTTCTGTAGGTATATGGAATTATCCTGGCTTTCAATGCAATTCTATGATCAATGTGTCTGTTTTTATGCCAATACCTTGCTGTTATTAGAACTATAGCTATGAAATATGACTTAAAACATGAAAACAAGTTATTTTATTATTTGAGATTTTCAAGGTAGTATTAGCTATCCTGTATGCTTGTGTATCTGTGTGTGTCTGTTTGTGTGTGTGTGTGTGTGTGTGTATAAGTGCATGAACTTGAATATTTCTTTTAAATTTCTGTAAAGAATTGCATGGGAATTTTTATAATAATCTATAGTTTGCTTTTGGTAGAATGATCATTTCATGATATAAGTCCTGCAGACGGATGATCATGGAAAAAATTTCAGTCTTCTGGTGTAATCTTCAATTTCTTTCTCAGTGTCTTAGTTTTCAATATATAAATATTTTATTTGTTTTTTATCTCAAAAATTATAAAAGCTATTATTTTTTATGATACATATCTTAGTAGGTTTGTCATTAGTACATAGGAAAGCTATATACAAATGTTGATTTTATATCCTATTATTTTGATGAACATTTTAACAGCTATAACATTTTCCTGCATGGAGTCTTTAATATCTTTTGTATATAAAATATCACCAGTAAATTAGGATATTTGACTTCTTCCTTTTAAATTTGTATATCCTTCAATTGTCTTATTGTTTTATCTAGCTCAAGTACTATGCTGATTTTAGTGGAAGTGTTTTTAGTTTCTCTACATTTAGTTTTATATTGACTGTGGGCTTTCTGTATATTGTCTTTATCATGTTGTGTATGTCATGCTCATCCCTAGTCACTCCAGATTATTTTTTATCATGAAGGTGTGATAGATTTGATTAAATGCCTTTTCTGCATCTAATAAGATGATAATGTGGTTGATAATGTGATTTGGTCTTCAGGTGTGTTCAGGTGTGTTTATGTGGTTATTTTCAAGTGAAGCAAAAATAATAATTATATATATGTATATATATATACATATATATATATATATATATATATATATATATATATATATTTAAAGATAAGTCATATTTTCCTAATACCCTTTGATCGTTTGTTTAGTGAATATATGTGAATTTTTAATAGATAGATAGATAGATAGATAGATAGATAGATAGATAGATAGAAAGATAGTATGTGTGCATCCTATGAATGTGTATGAGAGAGAGGGGCAGAGAGAGAGAGAGAGAGAGAGAGAGAGAGAGAGATACATGTCTTAGCACACATACATAAGTTCAAAGACAATATTTGAAATTGGTTCTTTCCTTCCACATGTCACAACAGGTTCTCTACTTCTGAAATTTACATTCCTGGCTTCCTGACCTATGTGCTGCCAGCAATCAGCCAGTTATACTATCTCTGGCACTCATCTCAGCCTACGAGTGTTGGAATTACAGATACTTTCCACCACATCTGGTGTTTATATAAGGTGCAGTGTCAAACTCAGGTTGCCAGGCTTATGCTACCTTCAACTGCAGAGCCAACTCCATAGCCCTGAAATTCCTTTTAAATTATTTTATTCCATTATTGTTCCAACCTTCTCCCAAACTGACAAAATGTAATGAAGCACTGACTTTGGAGTTTTACTGTTAGCTAATGTTCTGGGTGCTTTTCCATTATTAAAACACTCCCGTGAATTGTAAAGACATATTATGGCAATTCTCTATTTCCTTTTAAAAGTAATGAAATCTGTTAATAGGTCGATTTTTTTATATAGCAGTTAAATGGAGATTCTGTAGGTCATTCCCTCGGGTACTTCATATGCAGATTTTCACATTTGGGAAGTAGGTAGCTTTAGTTCTGCAGTTATTCTTAATGTGGTTTCTCATCTTTGGTATTTTGGACTGTGTTCATTTTTACTACCACCCTTGCAACAAGTAGAATTTCAGTAGAATAGATTCTCTTGTAATTCTTATTCTGTAGTTGTAAGAATTACAGTACTGGGGCAATAATGCTACAATCTCAATAGCCTGAAGGCTTCAAAATGAGTTCATTATTTATACAGGAGCTTCCATTGTGCAGTTATCTTCAGAGCTGCAACTCTAAGATGCTTCAAAAGAGAACATCAAATGAGGTATTTTTCAATGAAAAACAGTGTTTTGACTATTGTAGATAATGACTCTCAAATACTGTTGAGCATTATGTTGAACACACTGTGCACCTTTTTTCAGTGTTGTGAGACAATAATTAAGAGCATTGAAAGAACATTGAAGCTCATAATACAAAAGATACAATTCACAGACCACATGAAACTCAAGAAGAAGGAAGTCCAAAGTGTGGATACTTTGGTCCTTCTTAGAAGGGGAAAAATACCTATGGGAAGAGATACAGAGACAAAGTGTGGAGCAGAGACTGAACAATGGCCATCCAGAGACTTCCCCACCTGGGGATCCATCCCATATACAGTTACCAAACCCAGACACTATTGTGGATGCCAACAAGTGCTTCCTTACAGGACCCTGCTATAGCCGTCTTCTGAGAGGCTCTGCCAGAGCCTGACAATTATAGAGACTGATGATCTCAGCCAACCATTGGACTGAGCACAGAGTCCCCAATGGAGGAGTTAGAAAAAGAACTGAAGGAGCTGAAGGGCTTTGCAGCCCCATAAGAGGAACAATATAAACTAACCAGTGCCCCCAGAGTTCCCAGGGACTCAACACCAACCAAAGAGTACACATGGAGGGACTCATGGCTCCAGTTGCATATGTAGCAGAGGATGGCCTTCTTTGTCATCAATGGGAGGAGAGGCCTTTGGTCCTGTGAAGGCTGGATGTCCCAGTGTATGGGAATGCCAGGACCAGAAAGCAGGAATGGGTGTGTTGGTGAGCAGGAGGAGAGGAGATGGGATAGGTGGTTTTCAGAGGGGAAACCAGGAAAGGGGATAACATTTGAAATGTAAAGAAAATATCTAATACAAAAATTAAAATAAAATAAAATCTTTCCTGCTTTGAAAAACAAACAAACAAACAAACAAACAAAAAAGCATCCTTGAGGTGGAACCTCTGAGACTACTAGACTACGAGAACTACTAAACTACCTGAACTCTGGGATTGTATTGCAAAAAATTATTTTCATCTATAAAAATATGTATGACACTTTCAAATCTCATATTAATTTTGCAAAAATAATATCTAAGTACTTAGAGAAAATGGAAGTATCTAGAGAAAAGAGATTATTAAATGATCTAATTATACTCTCAAAAAAGTAAAATAAATAGTAAATAAAAATACCTAACTTATACTGTTTATGGAAACCAACTTTGAATTCTGGAGAATCAATCAATTTACTCAATAATGCCCTCAAAGTCACTAGACATGTGGTTCCCTTATTGCTAATGTGGCTCCTCTTTTGTACACTTCCACATATTGTCTCGACCCCAACCATAAAATTATTTTTCTTTATACTTCATGACTGTAACTTTGCTATTATAAAGAATTGTAATGTAAATATCTGATATACAGGGCATGTGATATGTGACCCATGTAAAAAAGCCACTTGACACCCTGCCCACAAATTGAGAATTCTTGCACTAGAGAAATAGTCCTGAGAATTTGTGAATGCCAGATGAGAATATTTAAAGAGTAATATTCAGGTTTGTTTTCTGGTGTTTGAATACAATTTTAGATAATAAGTAATCTGAAAACAAAATTATAGTATACTTGAGTATATTTAAAAGCAGTGGACATTCAAAATACATAGTCCCACTAGGCCATTGGGTTATAGCACGAATTATGTTGATATTTTTAGAAGAACAACAACAGCAGAAGAGCAGCTAGAATGAATAGATTTGTCTCCTTGATAATCTCTAGCATCTTCATTCAGTCAGGTGTTTCCCTTGTTAAAGAATATGACCCTTAATAGCTTTTCCCACTCTTTGATTTGTGTGCTTATCATGAATAGTGAGAGCCTGAGAAAACAGTCATCCTTAATGTGCCTTCTCAGATGGCTCTTAGAAAGCATATATTAGTGGTAAGAGAAGTGGATTGCTACATCCTGTGACTTTTAAAATGCTGTTCACTGATTAGCCCTTTTCTAAGTTTTATTAAAGCTTATTTTGAGGTCTTATTTCTAATGATGCAGATTCTGAAGTAAGATACCATTGTTCTTTGAGTACATTACTATTAATAAAAATGATCTAGTTAGGTGCATCTGCCAACATGACACAGCAGAGGGTTATCAGAGAGGTTCTCACTTGAGGCATTACCTTCAGTATATGGTGTATGAGTATGTTCTTGGGGCATTTTCTTGATTGTTATGTGATGTAAGAGGGTTTTAACCTCTGTCCTATCCTGTGTGGTCTATCTTAAAAAGGTAACTGAGTACTAAAGATATGTCTCAGGGGTCAAAATCACTTGGCACTCTTACTAGGCTCATGTTGGGTAATGTACCTGTAACTCTAGTGCCAGTGTATCCACACTGTCTTATGACTTGTGTGAAAAACTGCAGAAGTGCAACATATACCTACCAAATACACACACACACACACACACACACACACACAGATAGAATTAATATTAAATATAAGAAAGCTAACTGATCAGAAGCTATGGAGTAATTGGGTGCGCAACACTTGCCCAGGGCTTCTGCTTCAGTTGTTGCTCAGGCTTGAGATCTTTCAGTGATGGACTGGTACCTGGAAGTATGATCTAAAATATACCTCTTCCTCTCTCATGTTGCTTTTGCTCAGAAAGCTTTATCACAACAACAGCAAAGTAGAAAACAAATGACTTGCGTGATTTCCCTAGAATATCCACCATCATTTTAAAATAGCAGTATTTGTTTAATATCTACAATGGTTTTGGCCTTATTTCTAAATGGTGGCAAGTAGATGTTCATTTAAAAAAATTAATGGTATTCCTTAAATTCAGAAATGTGAGGAATGTTGTTTAAATTTATCTGTAAGAACTATAGTAGCTCTAATGCTCTCTTACGCTCTCGCCTCTCTCTTGCCTCTTTCCCCCTTGCTCCCCCTCTCTCCATTCCCTTCCCTCCTCTCTCCACATGGTCATGCCAACCTCCACTTCTCTACTCTCTCCTTCTCTCTGCCTTCCTCTGCCTCTACGACTCTCTTAACTCCCCTTCCAATGCCCTGAATAAGTTCTATTCTATACAAAAAAAAAAAAAAGAACTATAGTAGCACAATAGAGAAATACTCAGATGTTTGAAGCGTTTGAACAGACATCTATTGAGCATATACAAGATTAGATAAATATGATGAGACACAGGAAATTACTGGCCTAAGGAAAGAAGTTAGGGCTTCACTTAACACTATTTTCAAACCATGCAAATCTAAAATTATGTTCTAGGGTTTATGACTTATTTTTTTTGAGACACATGATTTTATTACTGTGAAGAGACACCATGGCCATGACAAATCTTATAAAGGAAAACAATTCGGGGTTGGCATATAGTTCAAAGTTGTTGTCCATTATTGCCATGTTGGGAAGCATGGTGGCACAGATAAACACAGTACTGGAGAGGCAGCTGAGAGTACTATGTCTGGATCTGCCAGGCAGTAAGAAGTTCAAGTAGCTAATACATCAGACTTGAGTTTCTGAGACCCCAGAGCCAGCATCCCTGCTCTCCCCCAACCCTGTGAAATACTTCCTCCAACAAAGCCAAACCTACTTCAACAAGGATCAAGCATGTACTTATTTTTTATTAGATATTTTCTTCATTTACATTTCAAATGCTATCCTGAAAGTCTCCTATACCCTCCCCCCACCCTGCTCCCCAACCCACCCACTCCTGATTCCTGGCCCTGGTATTTCCCCTGTACTGAGGCATATGATCTTCACAAGACCAAGGGCCTCTCCTCCCATTGATGGCCAAGTAGGCCATCCTCTGCTACATATGCAACTAGAGACACAGCTCTAGGGGTTGCTGGTTAGTTCATATTGTTCTTCCTCCTATAGGGTTGCAGACCCCTTTAGCTCCTTCATTAGGGGCCCTGTGTTTCATCCAATAGATGATTGAGCATCCACTTCTGTATTTGCCAGGCACTGGCATAGCCTCACAAGAGATATCTATATCAGGGTCCTGTCAGCAAAATCTTCTTAATAGTGCCACTTCTATGATGTATGAGGGCCCTTTTTTATTCAAACCCCCACATAGAGAAATACAGCTTAACTTAAAGGAAATGGTTTAACAGATTAAATTCAGAGTTAGCCAAAGCAACTTCAGGAACTTCACTCACTAAAATTAACATCACATTCTGGGAAAGAAGTGTGAAAAGTATAACTCAAAGTTACCTTCAGCATTCTCTGATCATTCTGACTTAATTAAATGGACTAGAAAAATCAAGGTAATGATAGAAATATTGATTCTATATGATATGTACAGATGTCTTAATTGACTAAGTGCTGGGATTCTAGTTGTGTTTTCACAAGGTTCTGAGTAGACAGGTCTAATATTAGAAGCATATAGCAGTAAAATAAATATACAGTTCTTCAGCAGATAGGTTTCCTTAAAATCAGAACAATGTGAAACATAGCAAGGCTCATGATGTTGTAAATGGAGGTAGACAACATAAAACCTTGAGTATAAAGTTGAAGAAATGGGAGCTTAACGTAACAAAGAAAACAGAGAGGAAGAAAAGCATTATTTTAGAAAACAGAAATGAAAGGACCAAAATTTCTAAATGCTATAATTGCCAAAAGATGTTTTCATGCATGTTTCATCCTAATTATTCTTAATGATACTAGTGTTTAGTGATATTTTAGGTTAGCAAGCCTTTTGTACTTTGCTAAGACAATTTATTCAGACCATCTTAGTTATAACTTCTTTTCCTATAAAAAGTCTCCCACACAGTCCATCCTATGATTTAAGAAATATTTTACATACGAGTGATGTTGAAGTTAGTATTCCATGACTCATTTATTCCAGAGTTTCCGATAATTTTAACATCTATCAAGTAGAACCTCACTGTGGCTCTCAATGAGATTGAATCCACCTCAGCCAAACCACAAATTCCACCCACAGACCTGCTGACAGACACTTCTTCAAGCATGGACTGTGGCAGCACAACAGATTCTTCTATTCACATCCATTCATTAACACAACACTCACTTTTCTGCCCTCACTACATTACTTCTCCACTTTTACTTTTTTTGGAGGGTGGGGTGCGGGGGGCAGGAAAGGGAAGAGTTAGTTTGCCAAACTCTTTCAGCCCTATTTCAATAAGAATCTTACCTGGTTCTATTTGGGTTTTGAAACTTGCAGTCCTTGCCTTTTTATTGTAGGTAAAGTAATCCTTAAAAAATGAAGATGCCACATGCCAGATTTGTCCTGAGCTCTCCTAACTGCTCATGAAATAAACCATTTTCTTAAAACCACAAGGCTCTCCATCCTTGAAATCTGCTTATTCTTCCAGATTTATCTTTCACTGTAACTCATCTCTCCCTTTGCATTCTAACGGAATGAAATTTCAAATTCTAAGTCCTAAAGCTCTTTCTTTACTTATCTCCAGATCTTCTTGTTTGCCATTTAAGTTAATTATTTGAATAAATCTTTCTTCATGCTCCGATTATCTATCTTGTCTTCTGAAAGTTTGTGTTGACTGGATACAAAATATCCTTGAATATTTTGAAACTATGTGAATGTAATTACAAAGCTGTGAACACTCATAATATATCACCAGTGTCATTTATGTTATCTTGATATTCCAATATAATATTAATTTCATATAGCATGAATGTGTCCATTTTTCAACATTTGATTACAAGCAACAATATTGTTGGAAAGTCATATTTATGGTATGCATGTTTTATGAATATATTGAATGAAAGAAATTGTTCTATATGATAAAATACAAAGATTACAAAGGATTATGGATAAAATTAGAGTGTTATTGGTTATAAATATAGTCAAAGGTATACAGTGTTGCTTGGAAAGCTGTTTCTGTAATAAAAAGGGAAATACCAAAGACATAATTGAAGTTGAGAGGTGGTAATATATAGTTTAACAATTTGGTACAGAATTAATTGGTTTTCAAAAATTTATTCTTATAGCTTTTCCTCTCATGTAAAATTGGCCATCTTAAATAAAAATAGGTAAACATCATATGCAAACCCAAAAATTGATTTAGTTTTAAGTATCTTAACATAAATATCTAAACAGGAAATAGCATATTAAACCAAACACATAGCAAACCCTTGTGATCCTAGAATGTGGGATATAGTGTCAAGAAGAATATAAATTCCACAGCACTGTCAGCTACAATTCCTGAACAAAACAGCAAAGGCTTGTGCTGTAAGATCAAGAATTGACAAATGGGACCTCGTAAAGTTGCAAAGCTTCTGTAAGACAAAAGATACTGTCAACAGGACAAAAGGGCCACCAACCGATTGGGAAAGGATCTTTACCAATCCTAAATCAGATAGGGGACTGATATCCAATATATATAAAGAACTCAAGAAGGTGGACACCAGAAAATCAAATATCCCCATTAAAAAGTGGGGCACAGAGTTAAACAAAGAATTNAGGCCATCATCCTGAGTGAAGTAACCCATTCACAAAAGAACTCACATAACATGTACTCACTGATATGTGGATATTAGCCCGGAAACCTAGACTACCCAAGATACAATTTACTAAACACATGATACTCAAGAAGAAGGAAGATCAAAATGTGGACACGTCACCCCTTCCTAGAATTAAGAACAAAGCACACATTGAAAGATTTAAAGAGATCATGTGTGAAGTTGAATCCAAAGAATGGACCCAACGACTGCGGCTGCCAGGAATCCATCCCACAATCAGCCACCAAACATAGACACTATAGCATATGCCAGCAAGATGGTGCTGAAAGGGCCAGGATATAGCTGTCTCGTGGGAGACTATACCAATGCCTGGCAAACATGGAGGTGGAAGCTCACAGTCAGCTATTAGATGGAACACAGGGTTCCCAAGGGAGAAGGAGCTAGAGAAAGTACCCAAGGAGCTGAAGGGGTCTTCAAACCTATAGGTGGAAGAATAACCATGAACTAACTAGTACCCCTGAGCTCATGTCTCTATCTGCATATATAGAAGAGGATGGCCTAGTTGGCCATCATTGGGAAGAGAGGCCCCTTGGTCATGCAGACTTTATATGCCCCAGTACAGGGGAACACCAGGGCCAAGATGTGGGAGCGGGTGTGTAGGGGAGCAGGGCCAGGAGGGGGGAGGGTATAGGGAACTTTCTGGATAACACTTAAAATGTAAATGAAGAAATTATCTAATAAAAGTTGAAAAAAAAACAAGAGCAAAAATATGCACACACATATATATGTATATATAAACATATTAGTATTAAGATATTTAAGTAAATATATATATATATATTAATTGAACATACATATATGTATTACTTACTATCTTAATAATAATAAAATATGAAATACTTTTCTCAATCAAATTATAGCAAAAATGTAATGTTTATGAAGCTATTTTACTTTATTATCAATGCTAATATGATATAGCAACATTTCAGTATTTAACATAGAATCTCTCAAGAATGTGACAATTGTCATACTTATATATATCAGAAATGTCCTGATTTTCTTAATCTGAGTCCTTCCTCATGCCTATTTATTCAAGAGAATGAAAGTTTACAAAAGTTTAAAAAACAATTCTGTGGCATCAAAGAAAGGTTATAACAGGCTAAACCGTCCTGATAGAAGTAAAGTGATATGTAAAGAATATTTCTTCCTTTTTATATCTTAAATAATACTTTATACTAGAGTATCAATTCAGATTGATGAGAGTTAGCTTCATTACCTAGCTTAGAGGTTTATTTCAAGGATACAAATACCTGATACCTGATTAGATGGGTTCTTGTTATTTTATGTTCAGGTAAAATTTAAGTTCTCTAAGTAACAGATGTGATCATGTCTCATGCAAAAATAAATAAATAAAAATAAAATAAAATAAAATAAAGACTTCTTGGGACCTGAGATTAGCTTAGTAAACTACTAGCTACACAATCAAGAAAACCTGAGTTCAAGACTCATCACACACACACACACAAAGACCCAGGAGATTAGATACCTCAGGTGTAGCAAAGATAAACTGATCTCTATGGTTAACTGCCAACCAGTCTATAATTGGTGAGTCCCAGGGCACATTGAAAGACCATCTCAAGAAACCATGGAAGGAGTTACAGAGACAAAGTTCAGAGTTGAGATGGAAGAAAGGACCTTTCAGAGACTGCCCCCACCAGGGGATCCATCACATATACAACCACCAAACCCAGACACTATTGCATATGCCAGAAAGATTTTGCTGACAGAACACTGATATAGCTCTATCCTGTGAGGCTATGCCAGTGCATGGCAATTATAGAAGTAGATGCTCACAGTCATCTATGGTATGGAACACAGGGCCCCTAATGAAGGAACTAGAGAAAGTATACAAGGAGCTAAAGGGGTCTGAAACTCTATAGGAGGAACAACAATATGAGCTAACGAGTACCCCCTAGTACTGTGTCTCTAGTTGCATATGTAGTGGAGGATGGCCATCAATGGGAGGAGAGGCCTTTGGTCTTGTGCAGATCATATGCCACAGTACAAGGGAATGCCAGGGCCAGGAGGCAGGAGTGGGTGGGTTGTGGAGCAGGGCAGGGGGTGGGGAGGGTATAGGGGACTTTCAGGATAGCATTTGAAATGTAAATGAAGAAAGTATCTAATAAAAAAAAAGAAACCAGGTAAATGAGTTCTCAGGAATAATACCTAAAATTGACCTCTAGTCTACCTTGTGTAAACACACATGCATGTGCACATGTACACACAAATGTATCCACACTTGTGAGCACATACATAATTATTTTAAATGAAACTTTTAATGAAAATTAATCTCTCCCTCCAGAAGAGATCAGATGTAAATTGCTCCTCAGGTAGGTTTGTGGATTTATGAGCCCCTTGCTACCTGATGTTGGAATGATAACAGCTTTGATCTTTTGCAGGTGAGCATTGTTACCATGAGTTTAGCAGTACAATTGTCTTGTCATGTCCAGAGGACAGTGTCTTACTTTGGTTCTCAGAACTCTTTCCCTTATAGTGTTCTTGTTCTGTCTGTTTCAATGATTCCTGAATCCAGGAATGGGGTGTGGGCATGGACAAGAGATTCATCATGTTTAAGTGAATTATCTAATACCCATAATCTTATGAGCAGCACAAACTGAACTTGGTGGGTTGTTAAAAATGAAAAGCATGAAATTGGGAGGGTTTGTGGCAGTGGGGATAGATCTTGGAGAAGTTAAGGAAGGATAAATATCACTAAAATATTTTATATGAAGATAAAAATAATTACAATTAAAACCAAATAAATGGACAGTAAACTGTGTTGTTTGTATGTCTTTAAATCAGAGAATAGTTTTATTTTCCTAGAGGAGCTGAGACTATCTTGTTGAAAACATTAAGTAACATTTCCTCATTAAAAGTATGGGATGTATTTGTAAGAAGATCAATTGTTAGAACATATACAAAGAGATTCAAATGAATCACAACCCCTCATTTTCTTTGAAGAACATCCTCTTATATTAGGGATTATTGGAGGTGATGTGGAAATTAATGGAAGAATACAGATATTTTCAGAAGCAGACTGATTCTTTAATCAGAACACCAGCAGGATATAGTTTCTCTAAGGAAGTTAGACAGCACAGTTGGCATGGAAACCTGGGATTTTGTGGGATAGAAGGAGGGGACTTTGCAAAGTTCATCTTCATTCAGTTCCTGTGCAGTATGGAAAAAAGTAGATACCAATCAGATTTGTTTTGGCTTGCTTACGAGAAGCATCCAGAGGTATTATCAGTCAAATCAACTTACCTAGCCAGAGCTCCTTGGTCCACCTGGAGCTATTAAATAATCAACCCATCAATCCTTCTGGCAAAACTGAGGCTGGAAGGCAATCTGGCTTCTGATGAGTGACTATCTAAGGTACTTGTTCCCAGAGCATACATTTTTATTGGGTATGTAAAATGCATAGTAATTTCATGTTCTAGGATTGAATTTTCATATAGGAAATGCCAAAACTCAGTGTATACCCTAAGTATAGTTTAGATATAGTTTCAGTAATTATATCAATTATACTTTGTCTGTGAACCTTGTTTGGTCATCTATAGAGCAATTAGAAAAATGACCTACTGCTATTTTGAAGGGACTGGGTTACATGATGCATTTTCCTAGTGATTATGAGAGTCAAGCCCTTTGAATTTCCATTTGATATTGGAGAAACTAAGATACAATCATCATTCCATACAAGCAGAACTGACAAGTGAAACTAAGTCTGCCTCACGCCCACAGCAACATAAATCTTCCTTGGGAAGGCAAAAAATTACAGCACACTTACCATCCCAGAAAGATTTTGTACCTGACAAATATAATGCCATTGGTAGCTAGCATCCATTGTGAATTCTAGTTGTTTTCTCTAGAAAGAAATTACAGAAAATTAAAAATAGCTAGCTCTTTTGCAAACAAAACACACTGAAGTATGAAGGCATATGAAATTGATTTTTGACTCTCAGTTGAACTGAATCACCAAAGCAAAATGAAAGAGTATGTCATCATCTATCACTTTGGTTTTCATTGAGTGCAGTGAGCAATTCTCAAAATCATTTAGAGATATCAAAGCTCTATATGCATGTGAGGATTTAAACACAGAGGCTCTTTTGAAGTCAGAGGTGTGTGTATGTATATATGCCCTTGATATAGCAGAGAAATCTAATTGTTGGTTTAGAAGGAGATTCCTAAATGGAAAGCAAATTCACTTTAAAGCTACCGATATTAATTTAATATTCCTCTGTTATGAGACAATAAACTTTGCTAAAAGAAATAATGCCTAAACAACTGTTTAACAGAACTATGTTTGCAGATACAATGAACTCAATAAAGGAAGTCTATTGCTTCCTTCATCTTGCATTTGAGAACTGAGAGACAGCAATTCCTTTTGGGACAAATACTTTTGTGAATTCTTTACACAACTTACAGATTTAGTTTCAATATCTCTGAAATTTCCAATGGTTAAGCTTTTGACATTTGGGTGAAAATATGTATTCAAATTCACTTGGAAACAAGCTATCCTTCAAAAGATCCTATTTTCCTATAAAAAAGGCATTACAAGAAAAAAATCTACATTTGTATATTATATTAACTTTATATTATATGTTAATCTATGCTATATGTTTTTTACATTTATTTAATTCATGTTAGTCATATACATAAGCACAGTCTTTATGTAATTTTGACCCCTTTCTCTCCACTTTCCCCGTTACAATTCCGGTATCTTTCTCTATTCTCCCTCAAATTTATGACCTTTCCTTTATTATTTGTGTGTCTGTGTGTGTGCGTGTGTGTGTGTGTGTGTGTGTGTGTGTGTGTGAGAGAGAGAGAGAGAGAGAGAGAGAGAGAGAAAGAGAGAGAGAGAGAGAGAGAGAGTTTGAAATTCAACTTGCTGAGTATATTTAGTGCTAATTATTTGTATATGTGTTTTTTTTGTATGACCATTTGGATAACTATCAGTTGGCTCTTCTTAGTAGACAGGAATTGCCTGTAACATCCATCTATAGTTGGTGATAGTGAGATTCATCCCATCCATGTTGGGATAACAACTGGTGTGCAATCCTTGTTCAGTTTCACTTATGTGAATATAATGTTAGGATTCCATGAGTTTAGTTTCCCACCAAATATAAAAGATGCTATTTACCAGAAGACATGCTAATCCTTTGTCACTGAGTTTTTGCTTTCTTTTCTGCTATACTCCATGCATCTGAGGTGTAGGGCTTGTGTTTTTTATGATATATTTGAATTGAGGATAGACAATTTATAGTCCATGTTTCTCTGTATTTTGGGCAGTTGTAGATTTCTATGATGGTTTCTGAGTAGCTGAATTTCTTTTTAGATTTGTTCATAATTCTTCATGAGCAAATATAGACTTTATCTGTGACCCTCCATAAATTTAAAGGATGACAATTTAAAAAGAAATCAATGAACTCTATTGGTATTATCCTGGTTAGTGTTTCTATCAACTTGATACAAGATAAAACTATTTGGAAAGAGAAAATATCTTCCCCCAGATTCCCTGTGGACAATCTATAGAGCAAGTTACTGATTAATGATTAAAAATATGTTGTAATTAACCCCTTAAAACCCCTTAAAACAGGTTGGGAACTAACCTTGGGATTGGATGACCAAACTTGACATCTCTGTGCAGATATATTTCATGAAACATACTCTATTAATTTTACCTTGGAAGACATTAAATGAAGTGAAAGTCAAGAAGGTTTCTTAATATAAGACATTTTCATTTCTGTTTTAGTTAGAGATATCATTGTTGTGATGAAACCAAAAGCAGCTTGGGGATGAAAGGATTTATTAGGCTTACACTTCCACATCTTAGATCCATCACTGAAGGGAGTAGGGACAGGAACTTGTGGGGCAGTAGAAATCAATGAATCTGTCTAGTGTGACACTAGACAGAAAACCTTGTGGTAAGGTCATACAGATACAGGAACCTCAGCAATTCTCATAACAGAATGGTAAGTAAGCCTTTAAATCCACTCCCAACAAGGTTCTTGTCCTGGAACAGGTAACCACGACACCTCTTGGAGAGGACTGTGACAATCAGTAGGGGCAACATCTGAAGACCTTGCACAAGCTGGTGAGGCATCCCTAACATCTCAGAGCAAGCCAATAGAAAGCACCTGCCTTTAGACCCCTAATCACCCCCAATATGTTTATAAGATCCTATTCAGAAGGAATAAGGTGCACGAGTTACTTCACCAAAGATAATCTGGGAGTACCTGTTTTGTTTCGTTGTACACTCCAGGGAAGTGTAGATACTCAAGGGGAGAGACACCTTAAGATTTCATTGCTGGAAGCTGCTTAAGCCCACCGCAGCCACTTTTTTCTTGGTGGCTCCCCGACCTTGGCTCCTAGCAGTTGCTGTGTCCGAAGGCCCGCCACCAACTCAGGGACAGCTGTGGCTACAGGAGAGGCTGGGCAGCCTGCCTTGCTTTGGCTCTCTCATAAAGCTGCAAATCTTTGGCTGCTCCAGCTGGGCCAGAGCCCTACAGTTCCCATGGATAGTGCCTGTTGCCTATTATTCAGACTGGCAGGAACTCAAACATGCAGGAACCTGGAGGCAGAAGCTGAAGAAGAGGCCAAAGAGGAGAGCAGGGGACCTGCTTATTAACTTGTTCTCTTTGGCTTGCTTGGACTATCTTCTCATACAACTCAGGGCTACCAGCCCAAAGGTGACCATACACACAATGGACAGGGCCCTTCCTTATTAATACTAATTAAAAAAAATACTCTATAGGTTTGATTAAATCCCCATCTTATGATTTTTTTCAAATAATATTCTCATCTTTAAAATGATGTTAGCCTATGTCAAAATAAACTAACCATCACAATTATAGAACATCTATATTAAACTTCAACACTCAAATAATTCAGAAATGATTCTTAATAAGTTGTTGCTAGTAATGAATATTAATAATTTGTATTTTACCTTCTTTCCCAATATTACTATGTAAACGTAACTTTTATTCACTAGAAGTAATTGTTGTCTTGGAGGCTTACTGCTGTCTAAACTCACCCTTTCTAGCTCTTTCCAAAGGCATGCTGGCTGGTTCAACTCAGCTGTTCTGGCTCAAACTCCTCTCCATTCTGACTGATTCAATATGGCTTCTCTTAGCTTCTGACTGAATTGCCGTGCTTGGTCTTAAACTAACCCTGGAGTTTGTTCTAATCTACTGACTCCTTCTTATTTTCTGTCTTCACCTGCCTCTGCTGACCTGCTCTGAACTGCATGAACTCATGAAGCAACTTAACTCCACTGTCCTGAGTTCACTGCACTGACTCGCAACATTTCTCAGCTCACAGACTCACTGAACTCTTCCTGCCCAAGCTGCTTTTCAATAGTTATTCTCCTGAGAGTTAGGTGCATCCCTTCTCTGACTCCTCCTATCAAATCTGTCTCTGATTTGTCACTTTGATGCCCCTCAACTAGATCTCATTGTTTGGGATTAAAGTGTATGCTAAAAGATTTCACTTAGAGGGGTTAAAGGCAAGTTTTGAGGATGTGCCTGCATTACAGCCAAATAAAACAGGCATAGGAGGTCTTTGGGTATGTTGAGAGCAGCCCTGTTGCTACATAAAATTCCTCTATATGAAAATATTTCCTAGTTATTCCAGTCTATTCAAGAGTCACTATCTAAGACATTGAGATCTATGATTCAAAATGACCTCTTCTTTGCTTTTCAGGACTCCATGTAATCATTTTATTACTTCTTCATAAGACAGAGAGGTAATCGTTTAGTTTCTGATCCAGTGTCTAATGTTCCAACACAATAATTTACTAAAAAGGGTGAATTAGATTGCAAAAATTTATTACCTCACAGGTCTGAAAATACAAACTCAAATTCTCAGCAGAAAATTATTTCAGAATTAACTGGACACTGAGGAAGGATCACTTCCATATCTCTACCCTATAATTTATCATAATCTTTTCTCTTTTTTTTTTTGGTATTTTGATTCATTATCATATAAACTCCTATCTTCACAAACCATTCTCACCATGCCTTTCTCTGTATGTCCAAATAAATCTCTAGTATAAGAACAACTGTCCTATTGCATTAGGAGCCAACTTTAATCTAATTTGATCTCATTCTTACTTAATTAGTTTGCATCTTCAGAAAAACTATTTTTAAATCAATATTCATTCTGTAGTTCGGGAAGTCAAGGCTTTAACAAAACAGAGGAGGAGATTTTTGAGGAGAAAGGATACAACTTAACCCAGGGCAGAACAAGCAAATATCAATTTAGTGTCAGACTTTTCAAAAGGGAGTAAACAAGTATCCTCAGCACTTAGAAGATGAAGGAAGGGAAATCAGGAGTTCAAGGCCATCCTTGGCTACACTACATGGTTAATTTGATCTACACAAGGCTCTACTCAAAAAATAAAATAAAATAAAAATAAGTGCTTTATAAAGTAAGAGATAAACACATGCAACACAAGCTTACTGCTGTTGGGCATGGAGTGGCTTGGTTAGGAGCGCTTGTTTTCTTCCAGAAGATGTAAATTTCATTCCCAGCACCCATTCCAGATCCCACAAACTTCTTTAACTACAGCTCCAGGTCTTTGGACTGACTCCTCTGTCCTGATCTTGCAGGTCCCTTTATTCAGAGTGCATACCTGCCTGCAGACACATCCAATACATGATTAAAATAATAAAAGCAAATCATTCATTCTTCAAAAATAACCCTGCTATTTTTCACAGAATGGTATGAGGACTAAAAATCCTGACTTAGTGATTAGTGAATCTTTTGGCTTTTTGTTAAAATTGTATACTATAAGACACCACTCCTCAAACATCTTCTGGAACAATCGTGCGTACCTATTCTCTGTAAATGGAATTTCACTTTTTGTTCTACCTGGACTCATTTCTTTTTATTTCACATTAATTTATGTATTTCAATTCATTTTTTAAGCATTCCAGACTACTGTGAATTCTGGTTTGACCTTTTAAGGTTATGGTAATTCTGCTGCCTTGAATGTCATCTTCAAACTTAATGAAAGAACATGTAATTCATCTATGCCATTATTGTGGAAGATAGTATTATGGGATGTAGAAGTTAAACTTTGGGATGTATTCCAAGACTGTTTTCTTATGAGTAATAGTCAGCTACTGACTGCTTAAATTTTCACATGATATGAAACCTCACTGAGATTTCCTCCTGCATTAATTCCACACAGTTTATGCTTTTAAACTGGTAAGTAAATTACAGGATTAAAAAAATAATAATGTCCTAAAATATGTATTCTGCTACTTTAGTCCTAAGGTGCAGCGGTATAGACACTGCAAATTTTCCTTCTAAAGGTGGATGAGCAGGAAGTGTAGCAAAATGCTAGAGTTTTTTCCTAAGATGTACAAGACCTTGAGCTTGATCCACAATGCAAATCTAAATATAAACATAAGACAACAAAATAAACCTAAGAAGCTTGTCTGCTGTACTAAGTAGCTGCGTTTTAGCCAAACCTGCTCCTGGAACATGTCACAGGATGATCCATAGAAAGAAAACAGTAATCAATTATGAAGTTTCAAGCTAGACAATTTAATCAAGATGTATTGTTGTGTGTTAGCAACTCTTTCAAGTCTTCTGTAAGAATGATAACTTATGCTTAAATTATCGGATGCCAGACTCAGCAAGCCATCGTAGACTCTGAAGCCTCACGACTGTCTTATCAATGTAACTGTCAACAAATGCATCAAAGAAAGACAAAAATGTTTATCAAACCATGACACAACAGAAATACATTTAAACTTTTTTTTTTTAATGACTCCTGGTACTAAGGGACCCTTTCAGTGATGAGCATCTCTAAGGACATGGACTCAGCAGCCTGTGCCTTCCGGGTCGCCCCCTTTTCAAGGGATGAGGAAGAGTATAGTGACAACAATGCTACTTAGGTTTCCTAATAATTTGGGTTTTTTTCTCATCAGGAATCTGTATTGTGAAAACCACTAATATGTCTGTGTACTGAGTGGCATTATTTACCAAAATTCAGCATTTCTGTGGTTAATTTAACTTAAAAAAAAACACCAAATTTTTATTCTAAACTGCCAAAAGTCTCTAATTTAACAGCAATTACTGTAACACATTGATATTAGCATTATTGGAGATATAATTTTCTAGAAATCTCAACCTTAAAATTAGTTAAAAACTAATGAGCATCATTGAGAGAATTATGAAGGCTTTCAATAGAAATGACTATTGACCAGAAATCAATTTGCTATTTTATGCTTCTAATGGGAATCTAATCTGTGCTTCTGCTACACTGCAAAAGGGTATTTTACATGTGTAGATTCATGAAGTCTGAAAGATGCATGAAAGTATCAGGTACACGTAAAAGTTTAAATGTGTTGTAAATAAAGTATAATCTTCGGTATTTAATATGACAAATCTATGCTTACACCTTATGTCTGAATTAACTAGAATATAAGATAAGTTACAGAAACAAGATAGATTAAAAAGCACTAAAGTAGTGGCCTGTTAGAAAAGTTTAGTTCTCTTATATAGAAATGTCCTCTGGAGTGTAAACCAGAGGATCCTGGGAATACTTAAATGCATAGCTATAAGAATCCTGTCTTACACTGTAAATTACAAACCTTTCTGCATGCAAATGTAAGATCCAATTTTATAACTATATTCTAATTTCTAAAATGTAAAAAGTTCTGAAAGCAATCCTCCTTTCACATAATAAAACAATTATCAGTGTATATTTTCCATACTGTTGTTCAACCATCAGATCCAAGAAGCTAAACAGACTGAAAAGCACAATTGAGCCCCTGTTGAAAGGAAGAGTGAATAGAATTTGATAAAAACCTTAAGATCTCTGCCTAACAATCCAGGGTATGATATATTTCCTCCTAACTGCCTGAAGGAATATATTAATTACTCCTACTTCCTTAGAGAAAGTACTCATGAATGAGTTCTGTGTCTTTGTTAGGTATATGACTGACTAGATGTTTGGATGCCCCCTGTATGTTCTGCAATACAAAACCATGTCTTTCTTTTATTTCTTTTTTACTTGTTATTCTTGTCTCATAGATTATATCCTGACTACAGTTCCTCTCACTGCATCTTCCCTGTCTCTCCCCATTATTTCCCCTCTCGCCAAGATCCACCCCCTCCACCACCCTTCAGAAATGAGTAGGTCTCCTAGGGACATCAAAAATAAGGCTTAACAAGAAATTAAGACCAGACACATGCTATCACATCAAGGCCATACTAGTTAACCAAGTAGAGGAAAATGGTCCCAAAAGCAGGCAAAACAGTCCGAGGCAGCCTCTACTCCCACTGTTAGGAATTCCACAGGAACACCTTTTGATTACAAAAGCATTCAATTAGTATTTATATGCTTTGCCTTTATTAACTATGTTTTGGTGAAAACTAATGTATTATGAATATTGCTTTGAAGTTACTTAATTGGCAATTCAATTGTATAAATTGTATAAATTTGGCATAAATTTATAACATTTTTGTATTAGATAAGTATTGTTATGTTGCATTCTGATGTATTCATTTGCTTTTGTATACATGGATAAGGTCAGGGTGAATGAATAGAGTTCTCATGAGATTCATAACTGTGAAATTGTATAAGTTTGTTCCTAGAAAAAATTCTGACCACAAAGGTGCCAGGGAAGCCAATTCCCTTTTAGTTTTCNTTCAATACAGTTCCTTAGATGGTGGTGACCTCCAAATGTAAAATTATTTTTGTTTCTGCTTCATAATTGTAACTTTGCTGCTGTTACATATCCAAATGTAAATCTTTGTGAGTTATGGCATCCAGTGAAAGAGTCCTTTGATCCACAAAGAGATCACAAGTGATTGAGAACCACTGACTTTGTGATACTATGCTTTTAAATGCAGTGGTCTGTTCCCTGTAGAAAACTTTACATACTACCAGCTGTTCTTGATGAGTTCTTACTGGTTGTATCCAGTGATATGTCTCCAAACAACCTCTATTGAACAGATTCCATCCCCCCAACCCAAAATTATTTATAGACCAAAACTCTCTGTTAAATCTAGGTTCTTATACCCACCTGGACACCAGAAAGGGCAACACTAGATTTTACTATACACAAGAAATATTCCATTCCATTTTGTGTTCAACTTACTTTATTCTTACTAAATTTCTCTATTTTCTTAGTTAAATATTGGCTTCACTAATTCTGTATTTCTATACTCTCACTGAAAATAGCTATATTTTGTGCCCCAACTTAATATTATGAAAGGATAGAATATCTATGTCTTATACCCTTTTGTGGCTTTGAACAGGAATGTATACCCATGATATATTGCCTGAAATACTTTATAATCTTCTTCATGAACTTTCTTAAACCAGATCCTTTCTACAATTTCACTTTGTACAAAATCAAATATAGTCTTACTGATTGGTCTACACCTATGCCTTACAGCTCCCTAATATTTTCCAGGATTTCTGTGGGGATTTGTCTTAATATTGTTTTAGATATTTTCTTAATTTACATTTCAAATGCTATTCCGAAAGACCCCTCCCCCCTCCCTGCTCCCCTGCCCACCCACTCCCACTTCTTGGCCCTGGTGTTCCCCTGTATTGGGGCATATAAAGATTGCAGTACCAAGGGGCTTCTCTTCCCAATGATGGCCGACTAGGCCATCTTCTGCTACATATGGAGCTAGAGACACAAGTTCTGGGGGTTCTGGTTAGTACATATTGTTGATCCTCTTCTAGGGTTGCAGACTCCTTCAGCTCCTGGGGTTCTATCTCTAGCTTCTCCATTGTGGGCCCTGTGTTCCATCTTATAGATGATTATGAGCATCCACTTCTGTACGAGACAGCTATATCAGGGTCCCTTACGTAGACACTAACTGTCCTATGCCATAGTGACTGAGTTTAATGACTGATTATGGGATGGATCCTAATATTCTTTACCCAACTTCACTACAACCATCCATGAATTTCTGCAGAAGTGTTTTTGCCTTGTAATCTCTTTCCTGAGCCTGTGTTCTTCCTTTCCAATTCTTCCATAACTCTTTGAATCTTCAGTTCAAATCCCGCCCTATAATACATTCAACTGAATGTAACAGTCAACTAACTTAACACCCAAACTGATCCTTCTATAATTCCCTTAAGGTGCCTGTATAACACATTATGACACACTGTAACATTTACTATGAAATTCTGTTAACTATTTCTCAATCATTTTATAAAATGTGACCCTTAGAGTGGTAGATATTTCAGTTTATTTAGTAATGTTTGGCCCACAATGGTTATTTTGTAAATGTTTCCGGGCATATGAAAAGTCATGAGAATCGTATTTGATTTACAATTTAATAGAATATTATGGCATTACTCTGAAAAATAAAGCACATATAGATCTATACTTGTAAAACACACTTGTTTTCTCACAAAATTGTATAATTATACAAGAAATTCTTGGAGGTGACTATGACAGTCTCATTGTAAGGATTATATATATTAATATATTATATATCATATAAATACATATATGTTGCATAGTTTGTGTCCCATATACATGTATATCTGCTTTATTTTCACACAGTAGATATACTTAAGGCATTTTTTAGCATTCACAATTTCCATCTCCCTATCGTCCTTGCCATATGCCCTCTTATTTCCCAAAGCTTAGCAGTACTCACTCTTGAAGCTTATGATGCCATCATTTCTATCTCTTGACGTCCCCCTTGAAATGTCCACTAGGTATTCACTTCTTGTACACTGAACTTCCACTACGTACTTGTTTCTTTTCTTTTTTGTTTGTTTGTTTGTTTGTTTGTTTGTTTGTTTGTTTTTTGTTTGTTTTTCGAGATAGGGTTTTTCTGTATAGTCCTGGCTGTCCTGGAACTCACTTTGTAGACCAGGCTGGCCTCGAACTCAGAAATCCACCTGCCTCTGCCTCCGGAGTGCTGGGATTAAAGGCGTGCGCCACCACGCCCAGCTAAGGGCTAAGGGCTGGAGGGTTGGCTCAGCCGTTAAAGGCTAAACCCGGAGCGAGCGGATTTGGAGCGTACTTGTTTCTTATACTCTGACCTGCAAATCTGTTTATGGTTAGGCATATAAAACTTAGAATCAAGAAATGATGGCTTTTTGCCAAGATATATTTCTGCAAGCTACATCATAAAGCTCAGTGTCTACAAGTAGGTAGAATCTTATTTTTCACCGGGAGCACAGTTTAAATAAATGTTGGATATGGCTAATGAGATATCATAAGAGAGTATGGATAATAAAACATGATACTGTGGAACAGTAAAATAATTCACCAAATTTCAAAAAGAGTTTATATATCCACATCAGGGTTTTCAAGGACCCTAATGCAGTTTATAATAGTAAATAAAATGATATATGTTTAATATATTTAAGATATTAATCTATGTAATATGATTGAATAAGATATTAATAATTAATAATTTAATATATTAATAATATATTTAAGAAATATAATATTTCTTAGCTTCATCTATAAGGGATGACAAGCATTAAGACAGCTACTAATTCCTTTCACTTTCTTGGCACTCTTAAGGAGTTTAATGAATAAAATTAAATGCTAAAAGCAAAGGTTAAATTAAAAGCTCCTTATAATCACAATTTTCAACTAATCTTCACCATGTCTTCCTTAGTGTGTATTTGATGTGGATGTGCTTTCTTTCCATATCTGGATTATCCATCCCTTGGTACTATGGGGCATGGGTGTGTATTTTCCCCCACCTGGATTATTAAATCCCTGGGTGGCAAGATGGGGTGGTTCTGACATGCAAGGTCAACCATGCAGTACTCTAAACAACAACAACAACAACAACAAAAAAGAAAAAAAAAAACAAAAAAACAGGAAACCCTTACCGTGATTTTATGTGGAGTTTATCAATATCACTTACTTAGTGGTTACTGAAAATGCTTTATGGAAGGACTCGTGCTATGTCTGCATTAAGCTAAAGATATATGAGAATGCAATCAGATGCCTTATATGTTAATGAGTATATCTTCCTGGAGGTTATCTATAAAGAATGCATACTTTTCTTGAACGATATAACCTTGTTTGAATTAAAAAATCTGTGTTGCATGAAACTGCATGACTTGTTAAATTATCCAAGAGGATTCCTTTAACATTCACATTTACTTAGTGAAGATGTGAAACTAAAGTGTTGATTCCAACAGAGAACAAGAGAAAAGAAGAAAAATGCCATGCTATTTAATAAAAGACACAGATGCACCCACCCCCACCCATACACACACACACACACACACACACACACACACCTGTGTACACAGCCATATTCAGGACTATTAAAATTTCACAGACCTAAATGAAATTTCATTTTTCTGGGACTATTCTCATTGCCTGGATAATTCCTGGTCCTCATGTTGAATCTTTCTCTCCAACTGGATCTCTCCAACTAGTCTCTCTCACTAGTTTCTTAACAAAATGTTTGCTCTCATTAAAAAATTTAAGAATGTTATAAACTTAGTGGAGCATGTGTCCTCATTTTATGCTGGAGCATCTTTTGGGTATATGCCCAGTAGTGGTATAACTGGATCTTTAGGTAGAATTATTTCCAATTTTCTAAGGAACTGCCAGATCAATTTCCAAAGTGGTCTCACCAACTTGCAGTCTCACCAACAATGGAGGAACATTCATTCCTGTTTCTCCATATCCTCACCAGCATCTGCTATGACCTATGTTTTTGATCTTAGCCATTTTGATTGGCCTGGGGCAGAATCTGAGTTGTTCCAAATGATCTGGTTTTTTTTATTTTGTTTTGTTTTGTTTTGTTTTGTTTTGTTTTGTTGAGACAGTGTTTCTATGTGAATCTAATTCCGGCTGTCCTGGTATTTGTTTTGTAGACCAGGCTGGCCTGAAAATCTGTCTTTCTTTGCCCCTGAGTACTGGAATTAAAAGCATACATCACCACACCCAGCCTCCAAATGACATAATTTAATGAGTTTACTGTAGGTTACAAAAAGCACTGCATTTTCAAATGAATGTGTGTGTTCTGTACATACTGAAGCCAGTGACTGAAGTGCTGTTTTTTTAAAAAAAATTATTTATTAGATAATTTCTTCATTTACATTACAAGTGCTATCCCAAAAGTCCCCTATACCCTTCCCCCGCCCTGCTCCCCTACCCACCTACTCCCACTACTTGGCCCTGGCATTCCCCTGTACTGGGGCTTACAAACATTGCTAGACCTAGGGCCTTTCTTCCCCAGTAATGGCCAACAAGGCCAACTTCTAATACATATGCTGCTAGAGAGGAGAGCTCTGGGGGTTCTGATTAGTTCATATTGTTGTTCCATCTATAGGGTTGCAGACCCCTACAGTTCTTGGGTTCTCTCTCTGGCTCCTACGTTGGGGACCCTAGGTTCTGCCCTACAGATGATTGTTAGCATCCACTTCTGTATTTGTCAGGGACTGTCAAAGCTTCACAGGAGAAAGCTATATCAGGGTGACATTTTAACTTAATTGTTTTAGTTTAAAACTAACAGGTTGACAGGCATGGTGGCACATACCTTTAATCCCAGCACTTGTGAGGCAGAGGCAGAGGCAGACAGATTTCTGAGTTCAAGGCCAGCCTGGTCTAAAAAGTGAATTCCAGGACAGCCAGAGCGATACAGAGAAACCCTGTCAAAAAAACAAAAACAAAAACAAAAACAAAAACAAAAACAAAAACACCACCACCAACAACAAAAAACTAACAGGTTGATAGTAAAAGGATAATCATATTACCATCATGTATTGAAATATAAAGAATTTACTGAAAGGAAAATAATGACAGGGCTAGCATTTGCTTAATTCTTTAGTTTTTCTTTCTCAAAGCTTTGGGTAACACCACTTGATACCTTGATATTAAAGGATAATCATATTATTACCTTCATTTATTGAAATATAGAGAACTTATTGAGTGGAAAATAAAGACAGGGCTAACATTTGCTTAAATCTTTAGTTTTTTCTTTCTCAAAGCTTTGGGTAACACCACTTGATACCCTGCATATAAGGTAAGCTGCATTCTACACTAGATATTTACTCCCTCAGAAATTTCCTTAGATTCCACTCCAACTTCATATATTACCCATAACCTTTTCTACTATTTATAGTTCCAAAACTTCGTAAATTGCAGAATGATTCAAGAAGACTTGCTGGAGATTTTAACACCAGTCTCTGAAGAGTTCCCCCCTCTACAGCCTGGTGGACAATCATGGAACTCACTCTCTGCTCCCTATCCATCCTCAGTGCTTGCTTATGCGAAGGATGTTGGCTTCTTGGCATAATCTAGAGCTGGTGTCACATTAGTTCCTGAATTTCCTTATCTTAAAGGATAATGGCCAGTTTTCTTTGCTGGATCTAGCTTCACAATTTAAACAGTGGTTTAGAAGGATATTTTAAAGTTTATTGTAGCTTTTGCACTTTCCTAATAATTATAGAAACTTTTTCCTTGCCTCAGGGTATAATTACTGAGTGTGTTTTACATATAATTTAAATCACCTAATGGACTTACAGTTGTAAATTGTCTGAACACTGTGATTTAGAAGATTTGTTTTCCATAATTAAGGGTAGCTAGAAATAACATATTAAAATGCTCCCATTGAACAAATGACAAGTATAACAGTATTTGCAAAAGTATATTATTATAAAATTGTTATTCAGTGCTTTAGGTCTCAGTTACCTGTATTCGGTATCCCACAAAGAGCGTACTTTACTAATTATCCAAACAGGCAGTGTTATACATTTGTAATGAACCACTTTTACTCATTATTCATAAAAGAATGGTACCAAACACAGCCAGATAATTCCAAGTTTAATTCAGTTCAATAAAATGAAATTAATAGATGATCTGAGGTATACTTTGTGGAAAGAAAAAAATTAAAAAATAAAAATTTTTTAAAAAGCAAATATAAATTAAAACCTAAATTTAAATTCTAGCTTAAACATCACTTTTGCTCACTGGGGGCTTGGGTGATGCTTCATCGCTCAGTGCAGTGTTATAGTATGTGCTCTCCTGGCAGGATGCAGGCTGCTGCCTCTGCTTGTGTCCCCATAGCTATAGGAATACTGTTTGTCCTACAAAGAATTGTACTCATTTGTCTGTCTTTACTGCTCTTTAGTCTCATTATTCTTTAGAAATACATCCCTGTCTTAAAAAAACAAAACAAAGCAAACAAAAAAACTCTACAGATTGCTCAAATTCAATGCCATTGTGAGGAATATATTGCTGTAGTGTCTCTTTAATAATGCAGGCTCTGTAGTACACATCTCAAGTCCCCTTTCCTATTTCAGGAAATAGGAAGTGAAGGCTCACTTGGTCTTATATATGAGAAAACAAGTTTCATAACTTGAATTTGGGATCCAAGTCTTGAAACTAATGTCTCTCTCCAGCCCCTTTGGATGAAACAGATGATTTTCCCTAGAACATCAAGAATTACCAATAGTGTTTTTTTCTTATTTTAAAGTTTTATTTTAAGTAAAATATGATTACATAATTTCTCTAATGTCCTTTCCTCCCTCCAATCCATCACACATCCCATCTTCCAGCTCCTACAACTTGCTCTCAAGATAGCTTTGGGGTTGTTATTGTTATACACATACACATGCACACACAGGACGCATATTCACACACACACATGTGCACATGCGTATAGAATTAGATATTTATACACATAAATATGTAACTACAGATTTCTGAGTCCCTTTAGTGTTGTCTGCATACCAATGATTGCAGGACTGACCATTAGGCATCTAGGACGCTCATCTCTGAGTCAGACTCTTTCTCTCTCTCAACATTCCTCCTGCAAGCCTCCAAGAGAAGATTAAACATGACAAGACAAGATACAATAGGACAAGGCAAAAGGTTTCATGTCACAGCTGGACAAGGCAACCGAACAGTAGGAAGAGTTCCAAGAGTAGGCAAAAGGGTCAGAGACACACCTGACTCCACTGTAAGGAGTCCCACAAAAACAACATGCTAGCAGCCATAACAGGATATACAAAGGAATTGGTGCAGACCCTTGGGGGATTCCTGCTTATCACTTCAGTATCTGTGAGCCCATCTGAGCACCATTTACTCAGTTCAATAGATCATGTTTTCTTGGTGCCTTGCTTCGGCACCCCCACCCCAATCAGCTGATCTCTGCATTTTGATCAGTTGTGGTTTTCTGTAATGGTCTCTTTCTGCTGCAAATAGAAGACTTTGGTGAGGAGTAATACTCTCTCTCTGTGTGTGTGTGTGTGTGTGTGTGTGTGTGTGTGTGTGTGTGTGTGTGTGTTGTAACAGTTTTAGAATGCTTATATGGAAATTATGCTGGTCTGGTAAAATGGTGCAGGAGATCTTCTCTGTCCATGACCTTACTAGCTCCAGGTAGATGGCAAGGTTTTTAGTACCAGGAATAATAACTTGTCTATTGAGAGGACCTCACGTCCAATTAGACAGCTGCTGTTTACCATGAATATATGAGTGACATCATTGAGCCATTAGGGTTATTATGCCAGAATCATCATCGCTGTGGTTTACAGGCATCACAGCTGGATGGAACTATTGACTGCTTCCTTCTTTTGGCATTGTTCATGGTACTCTCTGGTAAGATGGTAGATAGACTTCAGGAGGTTGTTTTTCCAGTTTATTTCTGCATCTAGACTCTGGGCTCTCTTCAGGAATAGGAAATCACCTCCAACATCTTAAGGCAGAAAGGGGAATGGAAATAACCTGGATTGTTTTGAAATTCTCTTAGATTTCCCTGATCAGCCACAAAAGGAGTTTCTCATGCCTGGTTCTTGGACTTTTGTTAATATAAGCTCTTCTGGGGAACATTATCTCCTCAAGTGGCACAACTTCATTAAAGTTTTACCTAATTTTGTGTAATAGCATAGCAGATTTCTTAAGGCTTTTTTCAAATATTCTTGGTGTTATTTGTTGTTCTTTCATTGTTTTCTTGGTGTTTTGAAATCTCTGTCTGTTCCCAAATAAAGTTCTACTCTCATGTTTTTACTTTCTCCATCCTCTCACCTGTCTCTTGTTATAGCCAATGGTCTTAAGTCCCAAATAATTTACATGCATCTTCATATATTATTCAGGGTGTAATAATGCATGGATACCAATGCCTGTTATTTTGGCTCATGAATAACACACTTTTTGTAAATTAGATATTTTCTTAATTTACATTTCAAATGCTATCCCCAAAGTACCCTATACTCTCCCACACCCTGCTCCCATACCCAACCGCTCCCATTTCTTGGCCCTGGCATTCCCCTGTAGTGGGGCATATAAAGTTTGCAAGACCAAGGGGCCTCTTTTCCCAATGATGGCCGACTAGGCCATCTTTTGCTACATATGCAGCTAGAGACACAAGCTCTGGGGGTTCTGGTTAGTTCTTTTATAATAAAACCATTTTCTTTATTCTTGTTTACTGGCCCCTAGTAACCACCTAATAACCATGCAGTGTTGAGAATTGAATTCATGATTTTTATACATTTGGCAAGAGTTTTTCTAATTAAGTCCAATTCCTACCTTGAATCCCACTTTATTAAATATGTTCCGTAAAATCTATTTGATAGGTTTTCAATCTTATATATAAAGAATCCTGAAATCTTACTTATATGTATAAAATAAAATAAATTTCACTCATCTTTGCTTTGAATGATGTGAATATACCGCTGAGCAGAGCGGCCCACAGATTGTGAATATACCGCTGAGCAGAGCGGCCCACAGATTGTGAATATACCGCTGAGCAGAGCGGCCCACAGATTGTGTTGGGAGGCTAGAGATTGTATAGAGAAAAATTATTTTCCTGGCAGCAATCAGAGGACTTTTATAGTGGAAATATTTTTGAAGAAAGAATAAAATAATTATCTTCTGATAAATATAATGAATAGTTGCTTTAACCAATTTGTTAAATAGTTACTAATATTGCCCCTAAAATATCAATCATACATGAAAGTTGCCTATTTTAATAAAGCATCATTAATGGTATGTTTGAGTTATAAGAATAAAGTAGTACTGTTTTAAAACAAACAAACAAACAAACAAATACATAAACTGAGATCACTGAGGTGTAAATATTCTAATTTTGAAATTAAAATGACAAATTATGATACAATTATAACAACTCTCAGGATTTATACAAGCTTATTTCTGGACATATTTCAACAGACTAGGTATACAGAATGATAGCTCTCAATTATTAATTCAAAAATTAATTTGCAAACCACATTCTTTGAGACAAAATAAATTCTATTCCTTTAGATGTCTAAGACCCCATAATTCAAAGCAATCTATCTATCTTTATGCCTGGCATAACATGTTATTCCTTTTCACATCTAACTATGATTCTTATAATTGATGTAAGTTTGAATTAACCTGATATGCTTTGTCAAACATTCTAAAGATTGGCTGCTATAGAGAAACAGTCATGTTACATTTATATATTTTTCTTCAAATACTTGTGACAAATTTATGAAGACAATGTTTTCCAGAAACATGATGCTTTTAACTATATGAAAATTCACTGGGACATTGTGGCACATATCTTTAATCCATCAGCCTGGCCACAGAGGCAGGCAGATTTCTGCCAGTTCAAGGTACCCAAAGAGCTGAAGGGGTCTGCAACCCTATAGGTAGAACAACAATATGAACTAAACAATACCTCCAGAGCTCGTGACTCTAGCTGCATATGAAGCAGAAGATGGCCTAGTCAGCCATCATCAGAAAGAGAGGCCCCCTGGTCTTGCAAACTTTTTATGTCCCAGTACAGGAGAATGTCAGGGCCAAAAAGTAGGAGTTGGTGGGTAGGGGAGCAGGGCAGGGGGAGGGTATAGGGCACTTTTGGGATAGCATTTGAAATGCAAATAAAGAAAATATCTAATAAAAAGATAATAAAAAAGAAACTTCTAGGAGAGCCAGAGCTATGTAGTGAGATCCTATCGAAAAATTGTGAAGATAAAAGGACACCCATTCACACACATTGAGACTGCACACCATGGAATGAGAAATCATTAAGTGTACACACATGCATCACAAGATTTAGTTCAGGTTTAAAACTCATTCTCTCTCTCTCTCTCTCTCTCTCTCTCTCTATCTCTCTCTCTATCTCTCCCTCCCTCTCTCTCTCTCTTTCTCTTTCTTCTTTCTTTCTTTCTTTCTTTCTTTCTTTCTTTCTTTCTTTCTCTTTCTTTCTCTCTCTCTCTCTCTCTTTCTTTCTTTCTTTCTTTCTTTCTTTCTTTCTTTCTCTTTCTTTCTCTCTCTCTCTCTCTTTCTTTCTTTCTTTCTTTCTTTCTTTCTTTCTTTCTTTCTTTCTTTCTTTCTTTCTTTCTTCATTAATTCACTTTACATCCAGATCCCTCTCCAGCCCTATCATTCTTTCTAGTCCTGCCCATTCAAATCCTTGTCCCTAATAACTTCTTCCATTCTCCTCCAAAAAAGGTGAGGTTCCTCTTGAGTACCACTTTATCCAGGGATATCCAGTCACAGTAGGCCTAAGTGCATCCTCTTCCACTGAGAATCAACCAATTAGTCCAGTTAGGGGAAGGGGATACAATTGAAGCAACAAAGTCAGAGACAGTCTCTGCTCCACTTGTGAGGGAACCAACATGAAGACTAAACTGCACATCTGTGGGAACCTAGGTCCAGCCCCTGCAGGCACTTTGGTTGTTGGTTCAGTATCTATGAGCCCCCATGGTCTCAGATTAGTTGAATCTGTAGGTCTTCTGTGGTGTCTTTGACCCCTCCAGCTCACTCAATTCCACCCCCAACTCTTCCACAAGATTCCTCTGAGCCATGCCTGATCTTTGGCTGCAGGTCTCTGCATCTGCTTCCATCTGCTGATAGATGAAGTCTCTCAGGACACAGCCATGCTAGGCTCCTACCTGCAGAATATCATTAATAGTATCAGGGACTATCTTACATGGGATACATTACAAATTGAGCCAGTGATTGTTTGGCTGTTACCTCAACTCTGCTCCCACATGATCCCTGTGCATCTTGGAGGGAAGACAATTTTTGGGTTGAAGGTGTTGTGGGTACATTGATGCACCCCCTCTCTCCACTGGAAGTCTCATCTGGCTATTGGAGGTGACCAGTTCAGTCTCCATACCTTCTGCGGCTAGGAGTTTCTGCTAAGGTCATTCCTATAGCGTCCCTGTAACTCCCCTCCCCAGTCTCTGGTCTCCAACTCTTTTCAGAGGTACCTCCCATCCATTGCCATTCTCACATATAGTATGTGTGGGGGAAGGGACTTTCAGAATAGCATTTGAAATGTAAATTAAGAAAATATCTAATAAAAAAATTGGAAAAAAAAAGAAAATGAAACCAAGAGAAGAAACAGAGGAGGAAAATGCTCTAAATAGCATGAAAAGGAGTTTACCCTCAAAAGACACATATTTAGACATTTTAAGACACACATACATACACACATATACATAGTAGGGAGAGACCATTACTTCTCTGTTTCTCCACTAAAAGAGTATGTGACCAAACTTTCCAACTTGGACTATAAAGGCAGAAGGAGGAGCAATCTGAAATTTCACTATCAATGACTTACTTTATACTTTTCCTGTCAATATCTATATCTTCTTTCTTGTTTCAAACATTGTTGTAAAGAAGTGTTTTTGTAGATGCTGGTCATTAGATATTTGGGTTTCATAGCTATTTGAGTCAGGATATAATTTATCTCTGTCTCTTGCATTATTGGTAACACATTTAGGATCTTCACTACTGACTGCTTCAGTAGTAGTAGGATTCTGTGTCATTTGTTTTTCTGGGTCTTGATTACCTCACTCAGTATAATATACACAACCCCATTTTTTTAACTGGAAAATTTATAATGTCATTTTTTTTTATTTTTCATCTTAATCTTCAATAAACTTATTCAAAGTTGATATATTGAAAGAACCAAGGACTTATCCATTTTCTTTCTGCAGCTTAGGGACAGACAGTAAGCTTGTTCCTAACTCTTTTTTTTTTTCCAATTTTTTATTAGGTATTTTCTTCATTTACATTTCAAAGGCTATCCCAAAAGTCCCCTATACCCTTCTGCCCCCCCTGCTCCCCTACCCATCCACTCCCAGTCCCAATTTTAGGCACTGATCTTCCCCTGTACAAGGGCATATAAAGATTGCAAGGTCAAGGAGTCTCTCTTCCCAATGATGGCCAACTAGGCCATCTTTTGCTACATTTGCAGCTAGAGACATGACCTCTGGGGGATGCTGGTTAGTTCATACTGTTGTTCCACCTATAGGGTTGCAGACCCCTTCAGATCCTAGGGTACTTTCAATAGCTCCTCCATTGGGGGCTCTATGTTCCATCCAATAGCTGACTGTGAGCATCTACTTTTGTGTTTGCCAGGCACTGGCATAGCCTCACAAGAGACAACTATATCAGGTCCTTTCAACAAAATCTTACTGGCATATGCAATAGTATCTGCATTTTGTGGCTGATTATGGGATGGATCCCCAGGTGGGGCAGTCTCTGGATGGTCCATCCTTTCATCTCAGCTCCAAACTTTGTCTCTGTAACTCTTTCCATGGGGGTTTTGTTCCCTATTCTAAGAAGGGACAAAGTGTCCACACTTTGGTCTTCAATCTTGATGAATTTCATGAGATTTGCAAATTGTATCTTGGGTATTCTAAGTTTCTGGGCTAATATCCACTTATCAGTGAGTGCATATCCTGTGAGTTCTTTTCTGATTGAGTTACCTCACTCAGGATAAAACCTTCCAGATCCAAACATTTGCCTTGGATTTCATAAATTCGTTGTTTTTAATAGCTGAGTAGTACTCCATTGTGTAAATGTACCACATTTTCTGTATCCATTCCTCTGTTGAGGGACATTGGGGTTCTTTTCAGCTTCTGGCTAGTATAAATAAGGCTGCTATGAAAATAGTGGAGCATGTGTTCCTATTATCCATTGGAAAATCTTCTGGATATAATAAGCCCAGGAGAAGTATTGCTGGATCCTCCAGTAGTACTATATCCAATTTTCTGAGGAACCACCAGACTGATTTCCAGAGTGGTTTTACAAGCTTGCAATCCCACCAACAATAGAGGAGTGTTCCTCTTTCTCCACATCCTTGCCGGCATCTGCTGTCACCTGGATTTTTGACCTTAGACATTCTGTCTGGTGTGAGGTGGAATCTCGGGGTTGTTTTGATTTACATTTCCCTGATGATTAAGGATGTTGAACATTTTTTTTTCAGGTGCTTCTCAGCCATTCGATATTTCTCAGTTGAGAATTCTTTGTTTAGCCCTGTGCCCCATTTTTAATGGGGTTATTTGATTTTCTGGAGTCCATCTTCTTGTGTTCTTTGTATATATTGGATATTAGTTCCCTATCTGATTTAGAATTGGTAAAGATCCTTTCCCAATCTGTTGTTTGCCTTTTTTGGCTTATTGACAGTGTCCTTTGCCTTACAGAAGTTTTTCAATTTTATGATGTCCCATTTGTCAATTCTCGATCTTACAGCAGGAGCTATTGTTGTTCTATTCAGAAATTTTTCCCCTGTGCCCATATCTTTGAGGCTTTTCCCCACTTTCTCCTCTATAAGTTGAAGTTTCTCTGGTTTTATGTGGAGTTCCTTGATCCACTTTGACTTGAGCTTTGTACAAGGAGATAAGGATGGATCAATTCCCATTCTTCTACATGATAACTGTCAGTTTTGCAAGCATCATTTGTTGAAAATGCTGTCTTTTTTCCACTGGATGGTTTTAGCTCCCTTGTCAAAGATCAAGTGACAATAGGTGTGCGAGTTCATTTCTGGGTCTTCAATTCCATTTCATTGGTCTATGCTATACCATTACCATGCCATTTTTTATCACAATTGCTCTGTAGTACAGCTTGAGGTCAGGCATAGTGATTCCACCAGAGATCTTTTATCATTGAGAAGAGTTTTTGCTATCCTAGGTTTTTTGTTAATCCAGATGAATTTGCAAATTGCCCTTTCTAACTCAGTGAAGAATTGAGTTGGAATTTGATGGGGATTGCATTCAATCTGTAGATTGCTTTAGGCAAGATAGCCATTTTTACTATATTGATCCTGTCAATCCATGAGCTTGGGAGATCTTTCCATCTTCAGAGATCTTCTTCAATTTCTTTCTTCAGAGACTTGAAGTTCTTATCATACAGATATTTTACTTCCTTAGTTAGAGTCACACCAAGATGTTTTATAGTATTTGTGACTATTGTGAAGGGTGTTATTTCCCTAATTTCTTTCTCAGCCTGTTTATCCTTTGTGTACAGAAAGACAATTGATTTGTTTTGAGTTAATTTTATATCCAGCTACTTCACTGAAGCTGTTTATCAGGTTTAGGAGTCTCTTGTGGAATTTTTAGGGTCACTTATATATAATATCATATCATCTGCAAAGAGTGATATTTTGACTTCTTCCTTTCCAATTTGTATCCCCTTGATTTTGTTTTGTTGGCCAATTGCTTTGGCTAGGACTTCAAGTACTCTATTGAATATGTAGGGAGAAAGTGGGCAGCCTTGTCTAGTCCCTGATTTTAGTGGAATTGCTTCCAGCTTCTCTCCATTTACTTTGATGTTGGCAACTGGTTTGCTGTAGATTGCTTTTATTTTGCTTAGGTATGGGCCTTAAATTCCTGATCTTTCCAAGACTTTTATCATGAATGAGTGTTGGATATTGTCAAATACTTGCTCAGCATCTAGGAGATGATCATGTGGCTTTTTTCTTTGAGTTTGTTTATATACTGGATTGTGTTGATTGATTTCAGTATATTAAATCATCCCTGTATCCCTGGGATGAAACCTACTTGGTCATGTTTGATGATCTCTTTGATGTGTTCTTGGATTTGGTTTGCGAGGATTTTATTGAATATTTTTGCATCGATATTCATAAGGGAAATTGGTCTGAAGGTCTCTATTTTGTTGGGTCTTTATGTAGTTTAGGTATCAGATTAATTGTGTCTTCATAGAATGAATTGGTAGAGTACCTTCTGTTTCTATTTTGTGGAATAGTTTGAGAAGAACTTAAATTAGTTCTTTTTTGAAAGTCTGATATAACTCTGCACTAAACCCATCTGGTCATGGGCTTTTTTTTTTTTTTTTTTTTTTTGGTTGGGAGGCTATTAATAACTGCTTCAATTTCTTTGGGGGATATAGGATTGTTTAGGTCATTAATCTGATCATGAATTAAATCGGGTACCTGGTATCTGTCTAGAAATTTGTCCATTTCATCCAGGTTTTCTAGTTTTGTTAAGTATAGCCTTTTGTAGAGAGATCTGATGCATTTTGGATTTCCTTAGGATCTATTGTTATGTCACACTTTTCATTTCTGATTTTGTTAATTAGGATGCTGTTCCTGTGCCCTCCAGTGAGTCTGGCTAAGGGTTTATCTATCTTGTTTATTTTCTCAAAGAACCAGCCATGGTTTGGTTGATTCTTTGAATAGTTCTTTTTGTTTCCACTTGGTTGATTTTGCCCCTGAATTTGATTATTTCCTGCTGTTTACTTCTCTTGGGTTTATTTGCTTCCTTTTGTTCTAGAGCTTCTAGGTGTGCTGTCAAGCTGCTAGTGTATGCTCTCTCTTGTTTCTTTTTGGAGGCACTCAGAGCTATGAGTTTTCCTCTTAGGACTGCTTTCATTGTGTTCCATAAATTTCGGTATGTTGTGGCTTCATTTTCATTAAATTTTGAAAACTCTTTAATTTCTTTATTTCTTCCTTGACCAAGTTATCATTGAGGAGAGTGTTGTTCAGTTTCCATGTGAATGTTGGCTTTGTATTATTTATGTTGTTATTGAAGATCAGCCTTAGTTCATGGTGATCTGATATGATGCATGGAACAATTTCAATATTTTTATATCTGTTGAGGCCTGTTTTGTGAGTGATTATATAGTCAATTTTGGAGAAGGTAACATGAGGTGCTGAGAAGAAGATATATCCTTTTGTTTTAAGATAAAATGTTCTGTAGCTATCTGTTAAATCCATTTGTTTCATAACTTCTGTGAGTTTCACTGTGTCTCTGTTTAGTTTCTGTTTTCAGGATCTGTCCATTGATGAGAGTGGGGTGTTGAAGTCTCCCACTATTATTATGTGAGGTGCAAAGTGTGCTTTGAGCTTTACTAAAGTTTCTTTAATGAATGTGGCTGCCCTTGTATTTGGAGCATAGTCATTCAGAATTAAAAGCTCATCTTGGAAGATTTTAACTTTGATGAGTATGAAGTGCCTCTCCTCTTTTTTTTTTATAAATTTGCATTGGAAGTGGATTTTATTCGATATTATAATGGCTACTCTAGTTTGTTTCTACAGGCCATTTGCTTGGAAAATGTTTTTCTAGCCTTTCACTCTGAGGTTATGTCTGTCTTTTTCCCTAAGATTGCATGAAGAGTCCTCTAGGGACCACGGGGGTGTCAGCTGACTCTGTGCCCTAGGTGACATGGTGCTGGTGCCAAATGTCATTTTTTTTTTTTTTGATAGCTGAATAAAGTTTAACTGTATGTAAAAGCCACAGCTCCATTTTCTGTGCATCAGATGAACATCTAGGAAATTTCTGTAACCTAGCTGGTGTGACTAGAGGCTTAATGAACATAGGTGTGCATGTGTCTTTGCATTACAACATAGAGCACAAGCAAACCTCCACACTGATTTCTACAGTGGTTATACCAGTTTGCATTCTCACTGACAGTCAATCACTCCTTACCCATTTCCTCACAACTTCACCAACATTTATTTTCTTTTGCGTTTAATGGTTAGTCATTCTGGCTTATATAAAATTCAATCTCAGAGTAGTTTGAATTTGCTTTTCCCTGATGGGTAATAATGGTGAACACTTTTAAAAGATTTTTTTTTAGACATCAAGTACTATATTGAACAGAAGTGGATATAGTTGACACCCTCCTGCTATTTCCTGATTTTGATGGAAACAGTTAAAGTTTTCCTCCATTGATCATAATATCAGGTGTGTTCTTGTTACATATTGATTGATTATGCTAAGAACAGCCCTGTATCTCTAGATTTTTTAAGAATTTTATTGTGAAAAATTTGCAGAATATTTTAAAGAGGAGGTGAGAAGAATGTAAGAAGTAGAAGCCAGGAGAATGGGTTGAGAAATGCCTTCTTTGTGGCAATACATAGTGATTGCAGCCACAAATGCTCAAGAACGATAGATAATTGTGGTGCATCTGCAGAATAATGTGGCCTAGACAGTCAATCTCTAACTAGGGTTGAGCTCCAGAGGCTTCTCTTTACTGCTGATGTACTTTCTATTCATATATTCATGAAAATGAGGCGTTATTGCCTTCAGTTCTTAGTCACTCATGATACTGTCAAGCTGCAATAATATGAAGGCCATGAAAATGGCCTTGGTCAAAGTAAATGTTTCACATTCTTTTATGTCTAGCTTACTGACAGTAAAAAGAATTTCATATATTTTTTTAATTTCATATAAACATATTGAATTACTTCCTATCTTCTATGTACTCTAAGATTTTCACATATAAAATCTGCCATCTGAAAATAGATATTTTTATTTCTTTCATTATGTTTTAAATGTTTTTTTTTTTATCACATTTGTCTAACTGAGAAACTATAGAAGTGGAAAGAGTGGATGTATTTGCATTATCCACGATCTTAATGAAAATGTATTTTTATTTTCCATTGGTAAAATGATTCCAAATATTCATATGGGCATATGTAACCTGAGTACTGCAATAATAAGGGAAGTTTAAATGAGCCATGGCAGGGACTGGTGGTGGAATAATAAAGAGGTGGATAGCAAGGTACCAGTTATCTGAAAGACAAAATGATCAAAGTGATGGGCTTTTATTATAGAGGAAGAGGGAGGTAAATAGAGAAGAAGGCAGTAGGAAGATAGAATAAAAGTAATGATTCTTTAAAAATTGCATGTGATCATACTATTATCCATTTATATAAAATTATCTATAATACATGTAAGTATTTTATGCATATGCATACAAGGCTTAAAAATTTTTTTTCTATTTGGACTGACAATAACTCCTATTCCCAAGAGCTACCAACTTTCTAACTAAAAGTATAAAAAGTTTAAATTGTTAATCAGGGTTTTCCAAGAAACACCCTTAGTATTATAGGCTAATGCTATTGTCTTTGGTTGCCTTCACAATGTAGGAAGTAAGTTCTTTTTGCTTTTACAACACTGAAAACAGAGGATCTCAGATGGGTCTGAACTGCACTCCTCCCTCCTAGGGCTTGTTTTTTCCAGTACCAGAAGGCTCAAAGCTTTCAAAATAGGAAAAAAAAAAAAAAAAAAAAAAAAAAAAAAAAAAAAACAATAGTCCTACTAGGCTATGATTCCAATGAACCATACCTAAGGCCAGCATGGTATGATAATCATGCAGTTGTAATAGTACACCTAAATTGGATGCAAGCAACATTTTCCTAACTGTACTTAAGACCTATTCAACAAGAGATAACTCATACCTGGCACTCAAAGTGAAGCTAACAACCCAGAACTACTTAATTCTCAGGCATCAGGGAGGAAATCTACAACCTCCATTTTGATAAGTACCCAAAATCCCAACTAGATTCTCTCTCTCTCTCTATATATATATATATATCCTCATAACCAGGGATAATTATATTTCTTATTCCTCATCAAGGATTCTTCTCTTTACAAATAGAGAGACAATTGCAGAAAAGCACGACCAATATACTTGACAAAAGTTGAGAGCAGCAAAAGTCCATGAGTATAAATGTTTAAATTGAAGTTTGACAGCATAATCATTTGCTTAAGCACCAACAGTAGGCTCCCACAAGGCCTGTGATCTTTCCAGTTAGCCTCTAGACCAGGTTACCACACCAAGTATAAAATAATTTTTGTGAAGCATGCCTCATATTCAGGCAGAAAAAAAGTAGGTCGTCTAGACACCACTACTCCACTGTATTATCAGAATGTTCAGTTTACCGACAAATCTATATTATTTTATTATTAATTATTTTCATTTTTAGATAATAATATTATTACATAATTTTTTCTTTCCCTTTTTCTCTGCTTGAAACCATCCCATGCATCCTTTTCTGTTCTTTTTTAATCTTGTGGTCTATTTTTGTCCTTAGTTTTAAACTACTAGATCTCATGTTGCCATTCTCCCAATATCTGTCAACCTCTTCTAGTATTGATGAATGAATTAAATGTAATCCAACATTTAAATTGAATTTTAAATATTTTAATCAACACTTCTGATTTTACCAAGCTTAATGAAGATGTACCAAGAAAGAAATTCTATTATGTGCCTAATATCATCCTTCAAATAACCTTCATATAAATTATCAACAAGTGATGTCACATACTATTATTTGAAATACATGTTAGCACTATTCTAATGTGTTCTCAGGCATTTTTTAACCAAAACCAGTAACTTTTTATTGCAGCAATAACTCTGACATTATGTAATATGGAAATAAAACCATATGTAAGTAAATAAATAAACAAAATATTGCCATAGGCAAAATTTTTTACTTATTCAAGCCATAAATGTATTTCCTTTTCATATTATTTCAATCTCAAATGAAATTTATATTTAACTAAGGAAACCATTGAGATCTTCAAATTTAATTTTCTAAAAATAAAATTAGGCATAATTCATTGAATGTTTAAAAATATTTTATAAAAGACATATTTGATCCCTTCATTGCCCAAAATAACTTCAAGAATGAATTTATCCATTATCAAAATGAATGTTAAAATGGAACTATTTACTTTGGGTCTTTTCCCTGTTCCTTATCCACTTGAATCTATTTTCAAATACATTGTTGAAAGAGTTCTATTATTAATTTGAGTTTGACAGTCTTGAGAAAGGTTAATTGTATGAATGTGCCTCTCTCTCTTTCTCTCTCTCTCTCTCTTTCTCTCTCTCTCTCTCTCTCTCTCTCTCTCTCTCTGTCTGTGTGTGTATGTATAATTATTTTAAGGGCTAAAACATCCAAATGGCAAGGGTATGTTGTTTCTAGTTTGTGCCTCATTTAAAGGAGCTACAAGTAAACTAGTAAATTGAATAGATTCTGCAGTAATCTTCAGCCACATTTTCTTTCTTTCATATGAAACATTTATATTAATCCTTCAGAAACCATTGTTTTAGAATCAATTTTACTCTAATTATCTTTTGTGTGTGCAACACACATGAAAAGGTAAAAGTATATGCTTTTATTATGGACAGTACACAATAATGTTGTAATCTTAGTTTTCAATCTTTCAACCACATAATTTTTCTCATGTTCCCTGGAATATTCAGAGAGCAGACCTTCCCTCTTATAGTTGGAGCAATGTATAAATGTATGATTTAGTTTGTAGCTGCAGTCTTTAATTTTGAATAATTGTACAAGTTAGGTTTCTTCTACCTTGGTAAAACTTTGAACAATAGCAACTTAGACAGAAACAGTTGATTTCATCCTACTCTTCTGGGTGAGAAGTCCATGGTTGAGCAAGGCATGACAGGAAAACAAGAATCTGAAGAACCAAGAGGCAGAGCTGAAAAACAGAACATGTGGGACTGCTCCTTATTACTAGCTTTTTTCCCCCACACCTTGTTCTTTATTTTTAAGTTGTCAATATTTTCTCTTTAAAATAATCTTTTACTGAAAATATTTTTTCATATAATAGATTATGATTATTGTTTCTCCTCCCCCTTCTTCTCCCATTTCCATTAAAAATTTTTGAAATTCTAACACAATGGCATCAAGTTTTCTTCAACTTATCCTTCCACACCCTCACAGTGTCTTTGCTCTATTTCAAATTTGTAGCCTTTTTTTTTTCTTTTGTAACTGTCATGCAGATTGTTCTTTTGAAAACCCTGGAATACATGAGCACGAATGGATTGCCTGCACTAGACTGTCTCCTTCCATAAAATTCATCAATCCAAAAAAATGGTCAGCCAATATGCCTACAGGCTAATCTAATGGAGACAATCTCAAGTGATGTCTCCTCTTCCATGGTGACTAGTTTGTGTCAAGTTGACAAAACTAACAAGCACAATAATATTGTAAATTTTCTTTTTTACTTTTAAATTTTAACTTTTATTTGCGATTCAAAATTGTTAGCCTTCTTCAGTTTTAAAATTCTTTATTGAAAATTTAATGCATGTATTAAATATGTTTTAATCGAATTGAAACCCCATTTCCTCTCCTTTACCTCCTCTTGATCTTTTCCATCACTAATATATCTTTATCACATCTTTATTTTTCCTTTTATTTATTTTTAACTCACTGAATACAAACAGTTTTATCTGTGTGAACATGGGTATAAGATTGCCTACACAGATAGCCCTTCAGACATCATATCCTATGGAAAAATGAACTGCCCTGCCACTCCCCACAGCCATTAATTTCCATTGCCTTCTCAGGTATCTGGATTATGAACTCATTCATTATATTTGCTGGCTGGATAATGTGTATACAAACACAGCTGCTTCAGGCTTTTCTATTCTTCCACTCTCTACTGTCTAGCAAATAATGATTTGCTACAAAAACTCACAACTCCCAAGTCTTGCAATCTTTCTACCACCATTTCTGAGATGATCACTGGACTTTACAAGCAGTAAGTTTAGAGGAAATTATTTCATAGTCTTTGCTATCTACCAGTAGTTTTCATATGTGATTATGGATGGGCACATGCACAAAGATTTACAATATACTTGTTCTTTTACCTGTCATGATAACAGAACAATCTCATAGTCATAGATTGAAGATGTTCTCAGATACTTCTTGACATTGTAGATATCAGAATTTGGAATTGCTAACTCTTGTTCTTTTATAATTTCTACACCTTCTGAGCACTGTATTTTGAAGTGACTCCATTTGGATAGTTGACATTTTTCTGAACAGACAGAATTCAAGAATGCAAATAGTACTTAACTATTGCCAAAGTTTTCTTCATAAATGTTATGGTGAAAAGGGAGGGCAAAAAAAAATTGTTTGAAAGTGGATTATTCCAGGCAAAAGCTTTTTATTGAATTATTCAATTAGTTAAATTATTGTTGTTAGAAATTAAGTTCTTTATACAACCTAAAGGAAGTATCATGATTAAGGCTCAGATGCAAAACAAACAAACAAACAAAAAAAAACAAAAAACAAAAAACAAAAAAACCTTCAAAATTTGAAATCTGAATGACAATTAAGGGACAAGACATGTAACTTATTTTTATCAGAAAATGCCAGGCTTAAAATATTATTTATTTGCTTCTTAGTATTTGAGTATTTTACATATGCAAGTAGATCAGGCTGGCCTGGAACTCAGAAATATGCCTGCCTCTGCCTCCTGAGTGCTGGGATTAAAGGCGTGAGCAACCACGCCCTGCTTGAATTTTGCATTTGAATGCATTCAAAATTTTACCAAGTGCCAAGAAAGGTGAGTAAACTAAAATTTAGTTCCCATTTTTACAAATGAGAAAATGGGGAACAAAAAGTATAGAGCATCAAAGAATAGAGCAACTGAAGTTTAAATCTTGACCTGTTAGACTACACATTGATAGGTTCCCATATTTGGTACTTCCTGATCATCTAACTAATATGCAAACAGTAGCATGTAGTGCTTGAAACAGCACTTCCATAAGACACTGACTTGTATACTAAAGTCTACACATCTGTAATACAATGTACCAAATGATCTAATATGAAATAGGTTCTACTATACAAGGATACACACAAAGGAACCGACCAAGCTCACTAATAACCTTAGCAGCAGGAAATAAGTAACATCATGGGATTCATAATTTGTAAATCCAAACACAACCATTTCCATTTGTTAGATGCTACATACTTTGCTCCACAATCTATCAACACCCCCATCTAGCCACCCATAATATATCATGATAAACCTCTGAAGACTTTTCCATAAATACTATCAAGTTAATAGAAAAATAAATAAACCAATTGATGTTTTAATTACTGTAAGTACTGCTTAAAATAAAAACAATTATGTAACATAGACGAGAAAGTATTTAATTAATAAAAGTCATTCAACTTCTGGAATGAAAGCTAACGGGGTTCATAAAAGGAGGAACAATTCAAAATGTTGAGAAATTGGGATAAGAATACAGCAAACTTTGGCAATAGAATGAGATAAGTTCTTGAAGACATAGGATTCCTTATAGTATGAGACAACCACGCATTCTTTGTGATCAGAACTTAAAACACAAGGAGAAAGAGAAATCATTAATGCAGGACTTCATAAACATCTCATACATTGCAAAGTTGTATGGAATCAAATCAAGGAATTTACACTAGCTTGATAAAAACTAAATTTTTAGATAACAATTGGATGGGAGATATGGAACCTTTTGTAAAAGGGGTAAGAAATGTGAAATCTATTTTGTCAGTATTAAAGGCATCTTTAAATAATTCATGTAGGTAACAATAAAAAAGGTTAAGATATAATTTATGAATTACTGGTGAGCTTTAAATATGTAACATAAGCTAGAATAAAATTGTGTGTGATATTAATGGAGAAATTTGTAGACAGAATGGTATTTAATTGTATGACATCTTAGGAATACTTGCAAAAGTTTTTTTTTTTTTAATTGTGTATTGTTAAATTAAATTATATAATTTCTATAATTTAAATTAAATTATAGAATCCACCATTTTCTTTTTCTCTTCAGGAAAATTGTGGATATCATTCATTTTCTTATTTGTGGTAAGGACATTTTTTATTCTTTCTAACTCGAGTCCTCAGTGCTAACTATAATTTCATGATGAAGACAAGATGGGAATCATAGATGAATCACCCAAATCATTGATTTAACCACAAAAATATTTCATGTAGCCATTTCCCCATCATACTAAATAGAGTGAAGAAATAACATTTGATAGTTAGTCTCAGAATTCATATTTCTAGAAGTCATTTTCCAAAAAAAGTAACCAAAACATTCCTTTGCTTAGTATTTTGGACCAGTAATTTGATGACTCAATCAACATTTTCAAAAGAAAACACCATAAGCCAAGTTAGAATATAAATAGGCCAGTAACTGACTCAGGTTCAAGTTTCAAGAAAAAAAAAATTAATAGCAAAATAGACTTAAATTACACTCTGGTAGTGTAAATAAAGCATTTGACATTAGTTATTAGGTAATTTGACCTTTATAGACTTTGTATTGAGCAGTCTAGATTTTAGACATTTTTCAGAACGTAAAGAACAGTTAAAGATTGGTCTCTTTAAGACCAAACTGTGGCTCTGAATTTTTTTTTTATCCTTCCTTCCTTCCTTTTTCTGTTCTTTTGTTTTTGTTGACTAGATTTTTTGTTTGTTTGTTTTGTTTTGTTTTTCGAGACAGTTTCTCTGTATAGCCCTGGCTGTCCTGGAACTCACTCTGTAGACCAGGCTGGCCTTGAACTCAGAAATCTGCCTGCCTCTGCCTCCTGAGTGCTGGGATTAAAGGTGTGCCCAGCTCGACTAGATTTTTTCTTAACATGAAAGATCATATTAAAGTGTAGATGAGTAGAAGTTATAAATAATTCTCTCTGGGCTATGTTTTCTTCATTTAAGACTACCCTTGTAGTCTACCTTTAGAATGGTCAATTCTAGACAAATGCTTTCTATTGTAATATTCTACTCCATCGACAATAGTCTCCCAAAGGAGTGTGGGTCCTTTGAGAATTATGTTACTTCATCACAACACATAGTAAATGAGTAATCTCAAAATCAATATTATTCTCAGTTTATTATAGCAGAATAATAATATTCTTACATTGTATAATTTCTTAATAATTCATTTGACTCTGTATTTCAAGCTTTGCACAGATGAGAAAATCCATGTCTACCCTATTGTGATCCCAGTCTCCTGTAAAGCCACTCAGGTATCAATAATTGACCTTGGCATTATTTCCTGCCCCCACATTCCTCTCAACAAAAGAGAACACTACAGGTTGCATCTGACAATCTATTGAATTTGGTGCCAAAATAGAACTGTTTTATCATTTCTCTTCTATAAGAATCAATTTGTATCTTGTTTGATACTGAGAAATGACATCTGTAGTATTACATTAAAATTTTTGATATATATAGCTCACTAAGTTTTAAAGAGTTAATGGTATAAAGTATTATATTAAACAACAGGTATAAATAATATTTAGGAAATAAACAATATGATTTCTCATCTTTAATTGTGCTGAACAGGCAAGGAAATATGTTGAATTACTTTTAATACTGTTTTGTTTTTTTCTTCTCATAGGAAAAGTATGATGTAAGTGTTTCATAGTCTTAGTTTGACAAGAGGTTATGTATTTGTAAATCACTTCAGTATATAGAGTTGAACACTAACAAAAAATTGAACCTAGCATGCAAACAAAAACAAAGAGAAGAGTAGACTGCTGAGCTCAGGGAATTAAATCAAAGGGTGGAATTTATCACACATTTGCTGAAAATTCACTTTAAGAGCCTATTACAAATGAAGAATATACATTGTGTCTTAAAACTAACACAAAACACACACACACACACACACACTTGTGGGAAAAGGAATAAGGAAATCCTATATAAATGACATTTGTTCTATCTCACAATAGGAACATAGATGAAGGTTAATAAATAATTGTAATGGCTTATTTAACATCTCAGTTTTGTTATATGCTTGAAGTCACACTCATTTATTTAGACATCTGTGTGCTTAACTGCTTAACATCCTTCATACTATTATCTCTCCAGATGTTCATACTCACCCTCCATCTTTGAAATCTCCCTCCCAAGAGAAAAGAAAGGAAAAGAAATAATTTCATGAAAGGTGTACTGGCTCATAGTGTACCCACAGTATACAATTTTGTCCATACTTCTTTGGTTGCAAATGTTTATTGCAATATGTTATTGGCCTGATTTCAATCCTCTAGCTTCTGCTACACTATCAATACTGGAATCTCACTGGAACTCCTCATATTTTTCTGTAGTTGCCCTGTGTCATGGAGATTCTATAGTTTTGGATGTGTCTGGCCATTCCCTTCATGTACTCCAGCAGTTCATGGGGTGGATGTTGGGGTGGGTCAATTCAAAGTCCTTGATTAGGGCCTGAGAGGTATCTAAACTGGTCAGCCCCCAGATTTCCTGTATTCACACTAACTGGGCCAAGCTTTCCTGCTCTGACTGAAGAGCTGGCTCATCTGAGCCCATAGCACAGGGCAGCTAGCTCTACAGTGTTGCTCAAG
>LR753415.1:84536-87036 GCA_902729485.2 Mus minutoides
TTTTTTTTTTTTTTTTTTTTTTTTTTTTTGGTTTTTCGAGACAGCATTTCTCTGTATAGCCCTGGCTGTCCTGGAACCCCCACTCTGTAGACCAGGCTGGCCTCCTGCTGGGATTAAAGGCATGTGCCACCATGCCAGACTACAAATCAGCCTTCTTGAGTGTTACTGATACTGAGGAAGTGGGCCAGTTCTCCTACTATGAGGAACCAGGGGCCAGCTCTTCTGCCTTCCAAGGGACAAGGGAGGTGAAAAGGGTATCTCTCTCTCTCTCTCTCCCTCATCCTGGCCATCTCATAGCAGACTAGAAACAGGGCTGGCTTTCCTGCTCTCAAGCCTTTTGGGTCAGCTCACTTGCAACCCCACATCCAAAGCCAACTGAACTATGCTGCCGAGGTAAGGTACAACATCTGCTCTCTTGAGTGCTACAGTAGGTAAAGGGGCAAGGGCAGCTCTCGTGACCTTGGCAAGTTTTTGGTTTTGGTTTTGGTTTTGGTTTTGGTTTTGGGTTTGGGTTTGGGTTTGGGTTTGGTTTTGGTTTTGGTTTTGGGTTTGGGTTTGGGTTTGGTTTTGGTTTTGGTTTTGGGGACAGGATTTTTCTATGAAGCCGTGACTATTCTGAAACTTACTACATGAACCAGGCTTGCCTTGGACTCCCAGATATCCACTTGCAGAATTAGCAAGGAATCTGGGTACTGTTACCTCAAAGGGATGTAAATGTGTCACATAGTATTTAAGTTAAAAGAAATGATAAAGTATTAAGAGGAAAATGTCTTTCCAATTCAATTATGTAGGAAGGAAGATACTAGTGATTTAAATTTTCTACTCTATGATCATTTAAATGAAGACACCTTTGGAGAGAAAGTCTAGATTCTTATTTCAATGTGTAAGAAAACAACTGAGAGGTGATAGAGACTAATATTGAGAAATAGACTGATAGATGTGAACCTATAGCTATTTGTCAATCAAGCACAAATGTCAGATAGACATTTGTATGTGTGGCCAGAAGTTCACTAGATTACTGAAGCAAGGAAAGCAGAAGTGTGAAGTCTTAAATCTTTTATCTAAGAATTAAATTTAAACAAGAAAATAGTTTTAAGATATTCTAATTAATAATGTGCCTGAATGATTAAAGTACTACTCAGCTATTAAAAACAATGAATTTATGAAATTCTTGAGCAAATGGATATATTTGGAGGAAATCATCCTTAGTGAGGTAACCCAATCACAAAAGAAGGCACTTTATATTCACTCGCTGGTAAGTGGATATTAGCCCAGAAACTTAGAGTAGTCAAGATACAACTTGAAAAACACAAGAAAATCAAGAAGAATGAAACCAAAGTATGCACACTTGATTCCTTCTTAGAATAGAGAACAAAACGCCCATGAAAGGAGTTACAGAGACAAAGATTAGAGCTAAGACGAAAGGATGGACCATCCAGAGACTAGCCCACCAGGGGATCCATCCCATAATCAGCCAACAAATCCAGACACTATTACATATGTCAGCAAGATTTTGCTGAAAGGACCCTGATATAACTATCACGAGGGAGGCTATGCCAGTGCCTGACAAATACAGATGGGGATACTCACATTCATCTATAGGATGGAACACAGGGCCCCAAATGGAGGAGCTAGAGAAATTACCCAAGGAGTTGAAGGGGTCTACAACGCTTAGGTGGAACAAAGATATGAACTAAACTGTACCCCCAGAGCTCATGTCTCTAGATGAATATGCAGCAGAAGATGGCCTAGTCGGCCATCACTGGGAAGAGAGGCCCCTTGGTCTTATAAACTTTATATGCCCCAGTATAGGGGAATGCCAGGGCCAGGAATTGGGAGTGGGCGGGTAGGGAAACAGGCCTGGGGGGAGAGTATAGGGAACTTTCAGGATAGCATGTGAAATGTAAATAAAGAAAATATCTAATAATAAAAAAATGATTACAAAAATTTTAAGTTTGAACATTGGAAGATACCATGTCGCTGGTATGATTTGGTTGGAATTCTAGATAGCCCATGATTTAGTATTTAGCTTTCCCTGGGAGTGGGGACAGAAATGAAGATTTTCCAGTACTTATTGGTTCCTAATTGAAAGCTACATTTTATGTGTTTTTGAATTGGTTATTACTACTATCTAACACTACCCTACTTTAATTCACAAAGAGGAAAACCAATAAGTTTCAAACACTTTAATAGAAATGATTTCTATAATTCTTTAAAGCATACAGAAATCCTAGTTATAAAACATATTTGGTGCACTGATTATCACTCATTAATGGTGCAATTATGTTTCATCGTGGATGATAAGTTATCGTTCATCAAAAGGGTTTATCCAAATGCATCTATACCTTTCTTCCTGGAATGTCCTTTATGCTAACACTATCCTAGGTACTAGACAGGACAAAATTAAAATGCAGGCTTCCTCTTTACCATCCTGTATGTAATTGGGGAGACTGTAAAACTGTTTGCTAGAAGCCAGCCATAAAGATCTGTATCTGGGACT
>LR753415.1:92036-270965 GCA_902729485.2 Mus minutoides
TATGTTAGTGTGTGCACCAAAATATGTCTAGTAAAAGGGTACCAGATATTTGTAATAATATGATAATAATCATGCAGGTGCTGAGAGTCGAGTTCAAGTCCCCAACAAGAGCAACAAGTGCTATTAACTACTAAGCAATCTTGCCAGCCCCAGTCTTGCTCTTTTATTTGATTTGTCCTAATGAACTGTGAGCAGTTTACATCTTCATATTAGTAGGTACTTACTGAATAAATTATAGGCATGAAGATGTTCAATTGTTGTTGGGTGGCACAATATTCTTATATAACAGTGCTCTGTAGATGTGAAGGTAGAAGCATGGACACTAAGCAGTCTGATTGACAGCTGAGTTTAGTAAGTTGGCTTGCCCTTTCCCTTAGTTCCTTCTTTGGACTATGAAAAAAAAATAATAATGACCTGAATTTTCTTGGACAAAAGGTTTTAATGCAATGTGTACTTTGGTTTGTTTATTTGTTGTTTTTTAAACCAAAACTAATTAACCTATAACTATAAATTTAACTTTTATCAGTAAGATATAGAGAGGAGAGAGAGAAGGGATGAAGAGAGAATGAGACAGAAAGACAGAGACAGAAACAGACAGAGACACAAAGACAGAGACACAGACAGAGACAAAGAGATAAAGAGAGAATAAGTAAAAGAAAAAGATTTAAAAACTTCGAAAACCTGATCTCAGGTTAGGGAATCTTCAGCTCCAAGGCAGTGGCATGCATCACATGCATCACAGTCTTAGTCATTTCTCTGTTGTAAACACGACAAAAAAAAAAAAAAAAAAAAAAAAAAAAAAAAAAAAAAAAAAAAAAAAAAAAAAAAAAAAAAAAAAAAAAAAAAAAAAAAAAAAAAAAAAAAAAAAAAAACTACTAGAAGAAAAATTTGTCTATCTATGCTAGAGAGAATCCATAATGGAAGGATGGCCTGGCAGCAGGCAGTAAGAGAAGGAACCTGAGATCACATTTTCAACACTCACAGAGAACAGAAAACCAACTGTAGTGAGGTGAGGTCATATACTCTCAAAGCCCACCCCAGTGATATGCTACCTCCAGCAATGCTTCACCTTCAAATGTTCCCCAAGTTCCAAAGGAAAAAAAAAAAAAAAAAAAAAAGACACTAACTTTGGACCCAGTGTTTAAACACATGACCCCGTGGGGTGTATTCAAGCCACTCCAGTCTGTAATCAGCATTATCTCTATTGCTATTACCCTTTACAAGCAGCAGGGCCAATTTCTATAACTAAAAATGTTTTCAGATTTGAAAAACAGATGTGGGCTGATTGTTTATTACCAAGTTAAATACACAATTAATACGCAGCCCAGCAAGCAACATTGCTAGATGTTTACCCAAGGGAAATGGAATCATAGATCCATACAAACTAATTTACATGAATATTCATAAGAGTTTTATTTATAGTCACTAAAAAGCTGGAAGCAAGCCCAACTTCTGTCAACTGGTGAATGAGCGAGCAAATGATTCTATTTTTATTTCCCTTTGCAAGTAAAAGAAACTGCCCAGTAGCAGAGATACACTTCAAATGCATGTCCACTAAAAAAGAAACCGAAAAGATTCAGAAGAGTATGTGTTAGATGACATTCTGGACTTAAAACTGTTATGACATTGAGTCACCAGACAGAGATTGCAACAAGAGCATAAGCTTCGCATGCATGAACCTTGGGTTCAGTGTGTGGAGAGCCTCAGCATTATTGGCGCAGACAGCTCCTAATTTAGGCTGTGGAGAGCCTTGCTGCCATGTCTAATGACATGGACAGTTCCTAATATGGCATAATGCTATATCAGCAGTGGCATGATCTGACGCCCGACTTTGCCTAGCGTATGAGAAGGAGCCATGTGGCATCCTGCTATAGACCAGGACAGGGTTTATATGGCTGCTCCAGGTGGGGTTGAGGGCCATTTTGCCATTGTTCCACAAGCTGTAACTTCATCAAGTATCCTGAGTAAACCTCCTCAAGAAGGAACCTGGTTGTTGTGCGTCTAATTCCTGCTGGTAGGGGTAGGCGCGGAATATCAGTGTAAAAATAAATTTTTAAAAATTGAAACAAAAAATAAGAAAGGGTAAAATGAAAATAATTTCTAGTAACTAAACAAAATTGCCAGGGAGAGAAAACAAACTTGTGGGTCCCATGGATGAGATTTTACAGAGGAATAAAAGTTTAGAATAAATAGTGTGTCTATTTTCGCAATAATGGTTGCATAATTATATGCATTTGTCAAAGCTCATAGAACAATACAATGAAAGTTTGGAATATTACTCTGTGATTTGTAACTCAAAAATTATAAAGCAGATATAAGTAAAAAACTACTGACACCTGTATTTTATATTAAATACATTTCCAGTAAATTCTGGAGCTATAACCTATAGAAGTAATATTTTAATGTGAAAGTTTTAATGACTATGAGTACTACATGAGTCGTTTGTTTGTTTGTTTGTTTGTTTGTTTGTTTTGGTTTAACATTTTAGAGCCCAGGAATTTGAGACTTAAAGATAGCATAGTTTGGAGTTGGTGAGATGGTTCAGTCTGTAAAACCATTTGCTGCCAAGTTTCAGTCTGAGTTTCATCCATGAGACCAAGGATGCTAGCAGGTGAGAATTCACCGGTACATATGATCCTCAGATCTTCACATTCCTGCTGTGACATAAGTACATTCACACACCACTGTGCACAAATAAATAATGAGTAAATAAATGTAATAAATAAAAGGAAAGCAAGAATACATTAATTGGAATCTAAAAATCAAAATGAATAGAATCTAATTTATTTTTAATATATAATCGTTTTATTTTAAATATAATCAAATATTTCATGGCCTTATTTTTTATCTATCCGTCTCCTCCCATCACACTGATTTGTAATGGCCTATTTTAAATTATAAATGGATAAATAAAAAATATGTACGTACAACTTGCACAGTCAATTTAGTGCTACAATATGTATATGATTTCAGGGATGGCCACATGGAATTACATTAGAAGCATAAGGTCTATCGCTGGAAATGACTAATTTCTCCATTTCTCAACAATCTTCAGTGGTCTTAAGTTGTATCTACAGGAGGAGCCCAGTGAGATTTTTCCCATTTCATGTTATCATGTATGATGACGTCACCTGTATTCAGATCAACTTTAAGTAAAAATTTAGGATCCTTTTTATTTACTTGATTTTTAAATAGAGCAAATTTTAATCCAAGAGGGCATACTTAAATGACAATATTCTAAACTAATATGTACTTCCATTTATTTCCCTGCTACTTTTAATTAATTTATTTTAACTCAAACATAAAAATATAAAATGTATGCATACTAACTGGGAGTATAGTGTTTTCATCTATGTTTGTTTGTTATTTATTTATTTATTTATTTATTTATTTATTTATGAGACAAGGTTTCTCTGTGTAACCATGGCTGTCCTGGAACTCACTCTGTAGACCGGGCTGGCCTTAAAATCAGAAATCTGCCTGCCTCTGCCTCTGAAGTGCTGGAATCAAAGTCGTGTGCCACCACTGCCCAGCATGTATATATATATATACATATTATATATTACTTGGGCATATAATCTTTGCATTACCAAGTGCCTCTCCTTCCATAAATGTATTTATTACACTCTTAGTAAGGAGAATAATGTTTTCAGGGTGAGAATAAAGTACAGCATGCTGAAATATATCACAGAAATATTTTTGAACCACTTATACATTTGCTCTCTTGGTAAAACCTAAGTCATGTAATAGGTAACCTATAGTGTTTCCAAACTACCCCTAGTATATTTATTTTTTTAAAAAAGTGAAAACAGCAGAGTACAGGGGTCACAAGTGATATTTTGGAAGGAATTTAAGATTTATTAAACTAGAAAAAATAACTATTATGAAGTTTAATCACCAAAGTCCTGTCAATAACAGAGCAGCCACAGAGGGACTAAGTTGAATGGTTCATGATATGAAGAATTGGTTTATGTTTGACAGAGGAAACAGCTGTATAAATATAAGAATTTTTAAAAATCATTCATTATACAGCAAAGTTAAAATTGATTTTCCTCATTGCCACCATTATTAAAGGCTGATGATTTTTTGGCAAAGGTGTCTAAGTCCATAAGTTACTTAAAGCACGATATTTTCAGAACACTTCCAGACTCACCCTCTGACTTATTAAATACTCAGCTCTTTGCCTGATGGCTTGAGTTACTTAGCATTGTCCCATTTCCTCTAAGCCAGTGGTTCTCAATGCATCCTAATCCTGAGACCCTTTAATACACAGTTCTTTAGGTGCTGGTGAGATCCAACCATTAAATTATTTTGAGCTATTTTATAACGAATGTTGCCACTGTCATTAATCTTAATGTAAATATATGATATGTGACCCCTATGGGGGTTGTGACCCACAAGTTGAGAAGCACAACTACTGTAGATCATTAGAGTAAAATGAATCTGAACTATTGTAATTTTCTTATCAAAAATGTCAAGTGAATTTCACCTCACTCAAGTTTCCTTACCTGTAAATGAGTATAATGTTAATCATCACTTGTTCTGATCACACAAATAGTATTATGTGCAAAACTATCTATTCCAAAAATTATCCTATACATTATTGAACAGTTATTTCACTTGCCATACCTTCTTTCTCTATGAAATGCTATTATATTATAGGAATTGTTTTATATACAGCAAACAAAAAAATGCACTTAGCTTGACTGTGTTTAAATAATCTTGAGACTTATTTGCAGTTTTAGCATTTGCTTAAAATAAAATTACTTGGCAATGCATTCCTCTTTATCCATACATGCCTCTGCTGTGTGCATCAGTGTTGACATGTGTGTGTGTGGGTGTATGTGCAAGGGCAAACACATGTAATTAAGGTTTGAGGTTAACTCAAAGTGTCTCTGTCAATGACTAATCGCTTTATTCATTAAGGAAGATGGGTCTCTTGAATTTAGGAATTGTCAGTCCTGGCTACTTAAGCTAGCAGACTCTTCCCAAGGATCCCCAGTCTCTGCTTTCTAGATAATGTAACTCTAATCCTCAGACCCACTAAGGACTTTATCCACCGAGTCATCTCCCAATTACCCATTTTCTTATCTTTTTTTCTACATTCAAGACCATACCTGTCTTTGTAAGTTCTAATCTTGTTTTAATATTCCTGCTACATTAGTGTCATCTATCTGGATACTAGCTCTAATTCTTCCTTTGTTCTCTTTTTATACATATGAATTATTCTCATATTAAATTTAAGCCCTTTAACCTAAAACATAAGCCCTCGCAAATCTAATTCAAACCTGTGACATAAAATAAGCTCATGCTAACTCAACTGATTTACCCCATAGCAATCAGTTGCCTACTGCAAAGGTCACAAGTGTCATAGTTGACTGTGCCTTTTGCCTGTTCAAATCCTACTTTCCCTGTTTCCAGCTAAAGAAAAAATAATAATTTTTTCAATGTTTATTTCTTTATTTATATTCAAGTTTCCTCTCCAACTCTAATATATAGCCATCATCCATACTTACAGTTTAAAATATACAAACTCTATTACATACAATTCATGCCTGAATCCATAACTAATGTTAATATTTAAATATTTGTAAAGCATGAACTACTTGAAACAAGAGAGGATATTTTACTTTTTTTATTAGATATTTTATTCATTTACATTTCTCAAAGCAATGTTATACTGACACAAAAGAAAAAAATTTTGCCCAAGTAAAGTTGTAATTTAAGGAATATTGTGTAACTTCCTACCTCAAAATGATGCTTATAAAAGGAAGTGAAAACCTGATTGAATAAAACTAAATATTTAACTGTGTACCTGTTTTGCATACATTAATTGGAAAATTATTGAAAATAGTTGGAGATCATAGCTGACTACATGGACAGATGGATATCTTGCTTATTGATTAATGATAAGTGCTTTTTATTCCATGGAAAGTTTATACAAATACAAACTTTTTCATCTTTTTTTATAATTTTAAAGGATATGATTCCATTCAAGGGGATTTAATGTAAAGTATAAGTTTGTGAAAATGTAGGATTTATGTGCCATAATGATGTTATAACAGATAAATAACATGTGTGCCTGTTTATATATTTTATATCCTACAATATTATAAAAAAGCTGAATAATTAAAGGACTTTTGAAGGGAAGGTATTTTAGTTCTTTGCCCAATAGCTTCATTTGGGTGATATGTTTATCACAAGCTCCTCCCATCTTTTCTGGGAGATGCAGTCTGGCAGACAGCTGGGATCATGGAGATTGCTTCACTTTTGGTGAAGTCAAACTTGGACTTAACATTGTACATGCCATTAGTGAGTCTGTGATATCTAGAGCATCTTCCCTATACAAACTCCAGAAGCCTCCTGCCTCCTGCTGAAGGCTCGGTGGAGGTCTAGGCTCTCAGATAACCCAGTCAGTAATGTACACTGACCACTAGAAAATGCAGTGAGAAAAACTGCATGAGAAAACATGCTGCTTAGACAGTGTCTTGTACTATTTTGAGGAAGGTAAGTTATATGGTATGTGTGTAGGTTAGTGTGACACATCAGATATGGTTCTCAAAAAGGACATTTTCCGTTGGAATGACAGTGCTAATGCTGAATTTACTTCTCCTTTGAAATGAAGAAAGCATGGGAGATACAGGCAAATTGTGCCTGAGTGAATCAACCTTCTATCGTCTAATCAATCCTGGCATGTCATCCCCTGGAACCCAGGAGAAACACTCCTCTTCTATTGCCCCAGAGAACATCTACAAATTGATCTAGACAGACATGTGCATTAAAAGCAGTTTGCTGTCCTTGTTCAACACACCTTTGGCAGCTTAAAAGCATCTTCACTGCAAATTAATGAATCATTGAAAAGAGATCATTTACCAAAATTATGGATATATTTCTCCATAATTAAAACTACCACATTTTATTTAATTTTAAAATACTTATTGGCATACATAGCTGAATTCTGCAACTCTTGATACTAATTCTTTTCTTTGTATGAATTTACTTTCATTGGTACTATCATTTATTTGGGAATTTTAATTTTATTTTTCAGTATATTTTAGTTATTTATCTCACTATTTTTCTTGATTATTGTCATAAGAATGATTTTAGTACACTGAAAACATCCTAAAATTTCTAATTTCTCTCTTTTTAAAAAATTTATGTTGTTTAAAATGGTTCCTCCATTAGGTCTATCTTCTAAGTGTTACAAATTAGAAGAAAATATACAGAATTGTTACTGTAACGAAAAACCTACAGTACAGAGACATACTTTGTATGTGTAGGTCATACGTCAAAGATAATTATCCTGAATATTCCTCACTGGTATTTGTCCTTTCGCTATTTGACTGTCTTCATCTTTCTTTGCCACATATTAAGTGAACATTCTGCCTAGTGACTTTTTAGCTGATTTAAAACATTCTCCATGCTACATTCATGATGTATAACAATAAAACAGACTATGCATGTTCACACCTTAAATCAAAACATGGTTGTTATGCTTAAAAACTACCCATGGTAACTTTTCTCTAAGTCATTTCAGAAAAACAAACAAACAAACAAACAAACAAACAAACATTATATTAAACAAAACAAAATGGCAAATCTTAAATCCCAGTTTTTGCCAATAGAATATCTGCTCATAAATTGGAAACCTTCAATTGTTTATAGTGTAGATTCTGTGTCATTGTTACTCCATAGCAAATGAGCATACGAAAAAGGACACCAAGAGATGGTACTATGTAACTCACTCATGTGAAATCTGTGTGCTCATTGTCATATGACAGGATCTTCTCTAAGCCTCAACTTTCTTTGATGGAGAATCTGAGAGTAACTATAAAGCATGAAAGAAGTAAATAAATACTTGCTAGAAATCTTTGTTTGCCAAACCTACTGAATCAAATGCTGCTTTCCTCTAACTCATACCCTGTGAGTTTCATTAGCTTCAGTAATGTGAAGGGGAAGTAAAGTAAAGCCAGGTATGTTAACTCATACCCCTAAGCCCAGCAATGAAGGGCTGATGAAGGGTTGCCACAGGTGGCCAGCCTTAGTCACATAGTAATTTCTATGACAGTTGAGCTACAGTGTGGATCCTGTCTCAGAAATTCTAAACTAAAACAAACCAAACCAAACAACACATGAATTAAAAATTGTAAAGTGCTTCAGTATTTGCCAAACTGAAGATATTAAATCTTATTCATAAAGACTCTGTATGATGCAGTATTTAGTAGCAAAAAAAGTCTAGCCACTATATCACTGGCTCAGTGTGCAAATAAAAAGGATATAAAACAAGTGTTTTATATCTTCAGTGATTTTATATAAATGTTACACTTTAGATTGTTTTGACATAAGCATAATCTCTGTCATTTTTTCCTCTGTACCCTAATGTTGCAAATCATTAAGTAAATGTTATATATTTATGATGACTGAAGGACCATTGCCCATTGACATTTTAGCTAACAGAATGTAAATGAAAAATGATAAGTTAAACTACGTTCTAAATAGTATTCTTTCTGCTGCCATGAAGTAAACTAAAATTAATTATTTAAGCCTTCATTGTGAGCTTGTTGTGTGTAAATAATGACATTGCTAGAGGCAAAACAAGATAAAACCTTTAAATATGCATATTAAATCTAGATAGCTTTGTCAAAATGTGGAGAACATATCCTTAGAATCCAAAAGATAGAAAAACAAAAGCATTATCTGGGCATAAAAAAATACATTTTAACAATAGGAGTTAATTAACTGGTGGTTAATGCACAAATCAGATATCATCTTGCAAGGAGTATTCATACATTCAAAGATATCTAGTCAAAAGAACTGTTCTGGGTCCTTATGAGACAGGTTCTTCTTTCATTGGCTTATGAACAAAATGTTGTTCATCTCTATGCAATAATAACTTGGAGGTGATTAACTGTTATTTTAAGTTCCTCCATCCTCAATCATTAGTGGATTTTCCCACATTGGCCTTTGTATATCCTAGAACTCATCAACAATTTATAATTCATATAGTACTAATATCTCTACACTAAATCATATTCACTCTTTCTGTCTCCCAAGTTACAGTAGAGGCATCCAATAGTATGTTAATATGCATTGAACTATATTTTAAAAATAAATTCTAATTTTGTTCTTTGTGAAACAGCGAGAGAATATTAGTTGCTATGGTACAGGCAGGGCATGGTCAAAGAACCATCAAGGTAACTGGCAAAGGATAGAGACAAGACAGAAACTTAACAAGAGTTGATCCTGCTTGTGTTTAACTGATACATACAAGGAAAACTATCTTTTTCTTCAAGGTCCAGGCAGAAAGATGTAGATATAAAGAAGGATTAAGATGCACACACAGATACAATGACTTTAGGAAACTGTGAGAAGCTATCTAGGAAAGTCTATAGGAATGCAAGTAAGTTTTCTGGAGATTGCCCACTGATTTGCATGGGCTACAACTGGTGAGCTCTAAGAATACAGCATCCTTAGAGACTTCATCCCAGAATTGCTTTTTGCTGCAGATATGCCTTTCCTGTCACTGTTGCATATCCTCATGATTCCTGGGCACCATGTCACCCTATTGGGCAAATTCTCTGCAGATCATCAAGAAAATAAACTTTCATGAATTAATGCTGTTAAGATGAATTAATAACTTTATAGAATTCCTGATTTGATTCATATACATATACGAATAGGTATATAAGTATGCATGAACACTTGTGAAGTTGATGAGACAGGTGGTTAGGCTTGACCATATTGTGTTTGTGTATGAGTGAATGTATTTTGGGGTGTGTACATCACTTTTTTTTTTCTTTTTCTTTCTTTTCTTTCTGGTTCTCCATAACTTAATGAGTTCCAGGCCTCTTACCTGGTAAGTTTGAGGTGCTTGAGTCAAAGAGAAAAGAAAACAATGTAGAACAGCACAATATAGTAAAAGAAAAGAAACCAGCATTTATTAGCACAATATAGTAAGAGGAAAGAAACCAGCATTTATTAGCACAGAACAGTAAGAGAGAGTTACAAGGTCAAGGATCATCTGTCTCATGCCTTCATACAATGATGTGCCCAAGCTCCTGTTGTTCATCCTTAAGACTAGGGCAGGCACTTAGCATGGTGACTTGGAACCTAGTTACACCAACTAATAACAATAGGGTTAGTTACTTTTGCTAGATATTAGTTGTTTTCCATTTCTCAATTAAAAATATTTGCCTGACTTCCTCCAAAATATACATTATCCTCTATCTTGACTATCTGACCTAATTTTGATGAAATAGATATCAATGCTCTTCCAGTGTAAAGAATATGTCAAGGAAGGTGGGAATATCTCATATTTTTTTGGTGTGTATGACCTATACAGTTCAATAATTGCAGTGTATATCAATAACATTGTACAGAAAATAGATGATGTTGATATTAGCAGTAAATGTACATTGATTAAGTTAATGTCAAATGGATCAATTTTAATTCATCTGTACATAAGAAAAGATTGATATAAGTGAATTTGAAATGAAATCTTTCTAAAGCTGATTTTTATATCCCGGATTCATGGATATCATAAGGTAGGTTCCTAGAAGCAGTAACCTGGCACTCACTTATTGCTTCAGGCAAATCTTCATGCACCTGTTCTTTACAATGCCTTTAACTTAGCAGGTCAGTATGTACTAGCCCACATGTGGTTCAGCTCCCTTTGATACATTTCAATTTAAGGAGAGGGAGCATTGTATTTTAAGCATGAGCAGGTGAATACACTGAGGGCATGGTGCTTAAAAAAATACAAGTAGTCATACAAAAAAGGAACCATGGTATCCTTCCCACTGGGGGAAAAAACAAAACACGGGAATTGGATACAGTGATCACTCCTGCTTACTTGATCACTCCTGATGACTGTTGGTTAGAGTCCTCACCAAAACTGCACTGCGCCAAACTAAGTTATGAAGATTCACATAACTTAGAATTATTACACCGAGTTTGAAAATAAAATTGAAATGCAAATGCAAACTAGATATTTATTTCATTTTCATTATTTCATATTGAGTTTCAAGTTGCTAAGAGACAGTTACATGGGAATTAAATGTCTAAAATAAAATCTAAATTCAATAAGTCATATGAAGTGCATTTGAAAAATCATCATTTGCTAAAAATAATAAGTATATTCTCATTGTATGACATTAGCAACCACACAACAGGCAAACATTAAAATAAGTTTTTGTGCTTGATAGACTATTAACTACAAATGCCATGCATAACTTGCACGTCAGCTCATTTATCTTCATTTTATCATAATAATTGTACAATGGCTTTATGTATATTATGATAAGAAATAAGTGTGAGAATCAGAATATTTATAAATACTGGGAAACTAGTTTGTATACCTCCTTTCAATCTGCTCATAAACTAACATACACAGTGCTCTCTCTGATTTTCATGAATACCACAATAGTCTGTGTCTATTTTAATCAAACATACTATTATTTCTAAATTTATTCTCAAGGATGAATACTGTTGGATACACAACTCTTTACTAACTATATTTTCAATAATATGAAAGTTAGGAGTTCATTCTGGTTTTCTTTCTATTGCTTTGAGAAATATAGAAAAGCAACTGGGTGAGGAAAGGATTAACTTCTCGTAATTCATCATTGATGGAATCAGGGCCATAACTTAATGCATGAATTGAAGGAGTAAAAAATGGCGGACAGTGTCTACCCTTAGTCTCTGCCTGTGTCAGCTAGTTTTCCTCTATCACCCAGACCTTCTTCCCACAGTGGTGTGGCCTCTCCCTCATCAACCAAGACAGTAAATCAAGACAGGCTGTAAGGAGACCAGAGGCCAATCTGATCTAGACAGTTCATCCTTTCAGGGTTACTCTTCCTATGTGAAAATAGGAGGATTCAAGCTGACAATAACAATTATCTACTACAGAATATAATTGTATTTATTTATTGAGATTATAATATAATTAAATTATTTTCCCTTCCCCTAAAACCCCTTTGTTCTTGTTCAGATAGAGTTCTTACATCAATTATACTATATTATTTGGGAAACTCAAATATCAGTCTGTTTCTCCAGGCTACATATGTTCACATATTCTTTTTGCAATTTGTATAATGTATTCAACTTACTGCATGTATTTAAATACAAGTGTGTGTGTGTGTGTGTTTGTGTATGTGTGTGTGTGTGTGTGTGTGTTTGTGTATGTGTGTGTGTGTGTGTTCAGTTGCATATATACAGGGCTATGTACAGACACAGACACAGGTATAAACATGGCTGTGTTGGACAGGGACAACCTTGACTGCCTTTTCTCAGTTGTCATTCATATTATTTTGATAAAGGGTCTCTTACTGATTGGAATTTGCTCACTAAGCTGTTTGTAAGTTCCAGGTTGCCACTTGTCTCCTTTTCCCCCTCATTATTGGGATTAAAGTACTGTTTTGAGTATGCCATTTAAAAATGTGAGGATTATGGAGGAGTGAATTAGGTCCTTATCACTGTCAGACAACCACTTAGATGGCCGAGCTAGCATCCAAGACCACAAATGAAAATACTTTTAAAGAAAAGCTCACACCATTACAGTAATTTTGAAACTAGTCTCACCTGCCATACAATAGGAGAAAAGAAATCTAAATAAAACAAAAAAGGGAAAAGAAAACAAAGTGGTAATGTTGCAGTTGTAGTTGACACAGGTCCTTGAGGGCCCCAAAACTCAAGTGCCACCAAAAAGCCTCCCAAGACATTGGCTCTCCATTGTTGTCTGGTGCTGACAAATATAGAGATATCAAAATCAATAGACAACGTTGAAACAAGGTTTAATAAGTAAAAGCAGAATATGAAAGGAAATCATAAGAGTAGGAGGGGTACAATGACAGAAAATACAAAGGAACTTCTTTGCCTGTATATGCATATGCACATATGTTTATTTGTATGTGTATTTGTAATCTCTAAATCAATCTATAGCTATATCTGTATTTCTATATAACTATATATCTACTTACCAATATATTTATATATCATCTATATATGTAAAGTCAAGCATACCTATATATCTATATAGAGACACACACATATCTATGTGTGTGTAGAAATATAAAGTCTAATAGATATTGTATATGTATATGTCTATATATAGATGATATATAGAAATATATATATATATATACAGATATAATATAGTTATATAGATGATATATATGCATATATATGTATATATGTGTGTGTGTGTGTTATATAACATAGAAGTTCTCTGGATGTATACTCGCACATACACACACTGATATATGTATATAAATATAAAACAAGCATATATTTATATACATATATACATATATATATATATACACACACACACACACACACACACACATATATATATATATGTATGTATATACATACACACATCTGTGTGTGTGTGTGTGTGTGTGTGTGTGTGTGTGTGTGTGTCTTTATTCCAATGTACCAGTCAAGGGATGGTTTGCTTTCTTCACATGCTGATTTCCCAGTGACCAGTGAGTGGTTGAAGTGCTACTCCTTGCATCTCTGACCTACTGACCTACTGTGTCTGAAATCGACCTCCATTTTCCCCTACTTACTGGCACACTAGTACTCAGTCTTAAAGGTAACTTTCTGGCTGATCAATATGTTGTGTTCTTTATTGTCACACATAAAAATCCTTTTCAAACTTACTGAGATGTAGCTGTTGTTGTTCTTAGTCACATTTTATTCACTTCTGTGTTTTTGGAGCAGTCTTGCAGGTGGTCTCTATCTTGAAAGCAAGGAAAACTTGATACAAGCCATCTTTATTTACAGTTTAGTCTCTTATACTTGGGAACTTTTTCCATCTGCTATGTTGTGTTGCTCAGGCTTAATATGAGAGTTCGTGCCTAAACTTGCTCATTATGCTATTATACAGTATTTAGTTGATATCTTTGAGAGCCTTCCTCTTTTTCTAAATGGAAATCAAGGAGGGGTAGATCCTAGGAGAGGCAAGGATGAGAGGAAGGAGTGGAGGAAAGGGAAACGGCATTTGGTACGCAATGTATTATATGTGAGAATATGAGCAAAGTGACTTAAAAAGAAAGGAAAAAGGAGAAAGAGAGGGAAAGAGAGTGCTGCAAGTGAGAGGGAGGGAAAGTGAAAGGGAGGAAAGAGAGAGGGAGAGAGAGAGAGAGAGAGAGAGAGAGAGAGAGAGAGAGAGAGAGAGAGAGGTGACAGGGCTGCAATGCCTCCTGTATGTTCCTTATGAAAGGCAGTTAGCTGGCCTGCAGTTCTAGCATTGCTTCTCAAAGCCCTGCCTCTTCTCTGTACCTGATCTATTTGGCAGTCTCAGGCTCCTTTGTCTTTCATTCAGCGTGCTTGAAATTGAGTCCCTAGGATTCAATCCTCTTTGGTCCAGGGCCTTTCTTCATTATAACATTTGTAAGCAAATTAACAGCTTTCATTTTAGGTCTTTTTCCTTACTATCTATATATAATGAGCCAAATTTTGATTTGGTCATATTTCCTCTAGAAATGTACTTCTTTTTGGCTAGAATCATCTATAATGTCTCTTGTATGTATTCACTTTTTTTTTTTTTCCTCCTGGAAGGGTTTTAGCAATGTTTGCTACAGAGAAAAATAGAGAAACCACTAAATTTGTCAGAATATCGTTGTCATTTACTTTAAAATAAGAAACATGGTAATAATAAGACCTTTTTAGTGTTGGGTAAGAATCAGATGATTCTGAGCATTAACATCTGTCATAACTCAAGGGCATCAATAAAAAGCATATGGCAAATTCTTACAACTGCTGTTAATATCTTTTATGAAGTTCCTTTCTCTTGAAGGTGATCATTCAGTATACAATATATCATACTGACAAGAATTCTAGGCATTTATGTTAGAGATCCTTATTTGAACAGGCACAAATAAATAATAAATTATTTCATGTTCTGATGGAAAAAGTAGGGACATTATCTTAAGGTATTATACAACTAGCTCCGAGTTAATGTCTGGTAGGGAGCTACCACTTCTGTGGATATACAAATTATATGTCATGAGAAAATGCTGCCATATGAATTTATCCTAATAATATAATAGAGATATAATCTAGTGAGTGTTATATTATTTATTCAATCATTAAAATGATGAAATTTTTAATATGTAGATATTTTAAATTTATATTAGTTTGTAGAGTAATTAAATAATTTTATTATATTCATGTTCAAAATTGTTCAATACATTTTTAAAAGTTATAAGATTAATAGATAAATAAGGACTATCAAATAAATGAATAGACAACAAAAATAACAGTGGCTGTGTTTGTTTTCTGTAGCTCTGAGAAAAAAAGAGCTGTGATTACAACGCAGTAGTATAGTGCTTACCTAACATGTGTGTGGTCTTGGGTTCAATCCAAAGGACTGAGGAAATTATTGTGGACATAAAATCTAGAAGATGAATATTTTGGTTCAAATGATGTATTTTGTATCAACAAATAGTGAGTATTTTTTCAAATTTTGTGAATCTGTAGTTCTTAGAAATTACTCCATTGCTTAAATCTTTAAAAATAATTCATAGGTATACTTCTAGATTTGTTATACAGTGACACATTTGACAATTTTAAGTTTTGTTGAATTTACCCTTAGATGACCAAATAGCCAATAAAGAAGTAACAATTTAGAATGATACAGCGAAAACTTAAGATCCATAAACCTCATTCTTTGACTACTGTGCTTGATTATTGTTTTTATTTCTTTTTTTCTTTATTAGATATTTTCTTTATTTACATTTCAAATGTTATCCATTTTCCTAGTTTCCCCTCTGAAAACTCCATATGACCTTCATCTCCCCCTGCTCACCAACCCACCCACTCATGCTTCCTGGTCCTGGCATTCCCCTATACTGGGGCATAGAGCCTTCACAGGACCAAGAGCCTCTCCTCCCATTGATAACTGACTAGGCCATCGTCTGCTACATATACAGCTAGAGCCATGAGTCTCACCATGTGTTTTGTTTGGTTGGTGGTTTAGTCCCTGGGAGTTCTGGGGGTACTGATTAGTTCATATTGTTGTTTCTCCTATGGGGCTGCAAACCCCTTCAGCTCCTTGGGTCTTTTCTCTACCTCCTTCATTGGGGACCCTGTGCTCAGTCCAATGTATGACTGTGATCATCCACTTCTATATTTGTGAGGCACTGGCAGAGCCTTTTAGGAGATAGCTAGATCAGCCTCCTGTCAATAGCTCTTGTGCTTGATATATTTTTTGTTGTTGTTGTTTTCATTTTTTGTTTTTGTTTTTTTGAAACAGGGTTTCTCTCTATAGCCCTTGCTGTCCTGGAACTCACTTTATAGACCAGGCTGGCCTCGAACTCAGAAATCTGCCTGCCTCTGCCTCTGCCTCCTGAGTGCTGGGATTAAGGGCATGTGCCACCACTGCCCGGTTTGCTTGACATTCTTATTAAAGAAACATATACTTTAGAAATGATGAAGCAATTCCTTATTTACTTAGGTTCATCAATCTGAGAACCTGCTGAATAGATAAGAGCAACTGACATACAGGAACCACAGCTATTTATTCAATAAATTTAAGTACCCTACTATTCTACCTTAGGGAACAGTAAACCCAACTTCTCTATCCATATAAAACATCAATTTAAATGGAAATGAGCAAAATTAAACACATGGATATTTAACTCAGGTAGAAATACATACCATGAAGATAAAAATATCTGAATCATGTATACATTAGAACACAATTTTATAGAGGTTGAAGGGGAAAGTCTGGTTGAAGGGTAATGAGGTTTCTTTAGAGACAAACATCCCTATCCCCATGGATATCTATTTTTCTGATCTCAGTTGACCTTGGATCTCTTAACTTCTCTTAGCTATCTCTCCAATCTGTTTGAAATAAAACCCATAAGAATGTTCTCCAGAAACTATTATGTCCATGCCTTTAGGTTTTCCTGAAGTTTAGATTTTCAATGAGGCTTTACCATCTTACTATATCTAAATGAAACATATTTTTTATTATCCTTTTTTTTTGTATATTTACTTTCTAGTTACCACCCATCATATATCATAGATTAGTGAGTTACTTATGTTATCTAGGAGAAAAGTTTATGTAAGCTCACAGATTTGAATGGTTCATTCCACATATTTTTTAAGAAAACACATAAACAATACAATAGCAAAACATCTCAAAACCAAGGGAACATAGTAGAAACCCATTCAGAAAATAAACAAAAAACAAAAATAATAAATAATAAAAAATAAGTAATATCAAACTATAACAACAAAAAAAAAGCACGCAGAAATCTGTGGAGTTCTGTATATACTATTCAGTTTTGCTGGCCATGAAGCCTGTCCAAGAGTGGTTGACATACATTATCATCACTCTATTGGAGAAGTTATAAGTGACAGTTCAGTTGTTAACATTTACCGTGTTAACATGACAAATATCAAAACAGAGATAGCAGGCATACTAAGACATATGGTAGATAAATAACTATAGATCCTTATAATCATGCATGGGTGTTGTAACCACTTTCTCTACTGGAGGGAGGCTTTGAAGATGTAAGAAATTCACACAACTTAGAATGCTTAGGAAGTTCATGAAACAGAAGACTAAGAAGTCCAGAAAATTGTATGATTCCAATGGCCCCATCACTTACCTTCAAAAAACAGCAAGCAAATGCTGAGGGTGGAGAATACTGAGTGGATATAGAGCGATGCATGTAGGAAACTCTAGGTTGTATCTTCATGCCTCACCCATGTTAAGAAGAATTTACATTTGTGTAGATGTCTTCCATGCATAAGGTCTTCTCTAAGTTAGCCATCACTCTTGCTTTTGTAACTGGTACTAGGAAACTCATGGTTTTACCAATCTAAATTTTGGTAGAATCTTGTATGTTGTTTGCTAATCTCTTCAAGTAAAAGTCACACAAGAATTAGTTATAAGCTATAGGTATTAATGAAAGTATTAGTTTTTGCTATAGTGATTTTTCAGTACTTGGCCACCATAAAAATCTGTACCATAATAATGATGAATTAGTGAAATTATAAATTTAATATGATTTAATAATCTCTTTATTAGATATTTTCTTCATTTACATTTCAAGTGTTATCCAGAAATTCAGAAAATTCTTAATTTATAGTACTAGAGTGCATGAAGAAGAATGAGTATTTGAAATGCAAATTAGAGATATGATTTTGAAAATGACAGTCTACACAAGGTTCAGGATCACCTGTCCTAATATTAATAAATGACTTGAGGCACCCACAGTGTCTTCAACTTGAAAATTTAAAAATTATGTCTATGATTGCAAATTGCTGTAGTAAGTCACATACAATTTGGTTTCCATACACTATTTTCTAAAATAGATTTCTGTTTCTTGGATCATATTTTTTTTCATACATATTGACTCATCTATCCAAACAGCACACATTCATTGAGTTAGTTATTTAATGCAGCCCATAAGTACAGTATAAATGTACTATGTGGAACTATGATTACAGCAAACTCCACTCATTAATCAAGTGGAGATTACAAGTCACCTAGTAAATATCTAGCAGGGAGCATGTCCTAATCTTAAAAGTAGGTTCAATTTTTTTGTTGTTGTTGGTTTTTTTTTTTTTTTTTTTTTTTTTTTGGTTTTTCAAGACAGGGTTTCTCTGGATAGCCCTGGCTGTCCTGGAATTCACTTTGTAGACCAGGCTGGCCTTGAACTCAGAAATCCGCCTGCCTCTGCCTCCTGAGTGCTGGGATTAAAGGCAGGCACCACCATGCCCAGCGGTTCAAATTTCAAATGTCCTTCATCCTATGACTACTTCTATGCTTGTGCTTAGGGCAATAATAAATAAATTATAATCAAATGAGTATATATGCAACATTAAAATATAGCATAAATAGATCTTAAATTAATTATTAACAATCAGAAAATCTATATAATTTTAAAATTTATTTACTTATTCGTTTCAATCAGCTCTGAAAGTCTGATGATGTTGGGATATAAAGCAACAGGAGGTGAATAAAAATGAAAAAAAAATCACATAATTATTTTGTTTTAAATTTTCTAACTTTGGTGAGAGAAAGGAACCCACAAAATTCAGAGTAGATACATAAGGAAAAGATGATATCCTGAGTTAGTGTGTATTCTTGACAAGGACCAAGACCTCACACCCATGGGAATTTACAAAGCCATCCTCTAGTTCCTGTTCAGATATTGGCAGAGAATGTCAAAACCAGCAACCGCTTCCAACTTTCCTCTGGATGACTTCAACCTGAGACTGCTCACCTACAAAGTTCACTCATTGACATTAACTAGTCCCTGACATTAACTAGTCCCTCCTCTTCTTCTTTTATAAATAATAGACTTTCTGAGGTCTCCCGTTGTGGCATAGTAGGTCCTGCTCCAGCAGAGTAAGCCTACTAAATCCCAGTTGTCTGTACATGGGCCTGTCATTCTCATCCTCAAGGGTCTCACACAGGTTGCTTGGACTATGCCAATCTGGGCATGATATGTATGAAGTCAAATTTCACACTTAATATAAGTGTGCATAGCTGGATTAGTATAAAGAATGATGGTTTAAGCAATCACTCATTTCATAGACCATAATCTTCCTATATGGTTCTATTCATCTGCCTGTATGGCTGTGTCTTCCTTTGTGGACTGTATGAAACACCAGAAAGAGAAGATTTCAAAGCTTAGGATCAGAACATATTGTAACATCCATTAAGCCTCTATGAAAAGATCATTTGCACTAGTCACACTGTGTGACAACTGTTGAGGCTTTCATCATTATGTGTCATCGAATCATTCTGCATCTATCTCGTTACGTAAAAACTGATACAAAACAATTCACTACAATTAAATCATGATTATCAGCTGACTGCTTTTACTTTCTTTATTTTGATAACCAATATTTACTAATGTCTTGAGCAAAAGCTGGTCTAAGTTAGATTTTTGTTGCCCTCTACTTATTAATTTCTGATTAATTCATTTAAAGTAGAACAAGTTAATCTAAAACATGTTTATGAACATGATCACATTTCTTCGTCTCCAAACAGAAATAATCAAAAACAAATTTCCCATCACTGAAGTATAAATAGATATTTTAGTCAAAATATATATAACAATACAAAAAGAAAACACACTTTTTTTCACCTTGAGTTATGACTGACATTAATGTAGGAAAATGGCTTTCAATAGAGTATTTTGAAATTCAAGAATTTCTGTAAAAGCTTGTATTTTATAATTTGTCCCCAGATGGCAGAGGCCGATTATATTAATCATGATATTTCCCTAAAACTTCTCTGCTTAGTGTTCAGATAAAAGCCAGTACTGCTAACTCATTTCAGATGCGCATTCTTACCATTGTCCTGCAAACATGCTCTTTTATTCTAAATAGAAAGGGCTTTCTGCCTCCAACATTCAGTTCCCCTACTGCTTTTCTGGCAATTTTGTATTTTCCTTAAAGATTTTTTCCTTTGCCTCATGCTGTGTGGGGGCAGCAGTCCTTGCCAGCAGGCAACTCTTGCCTAAAGTCTTGTAAATGATGTCCAAGTTGGTCTCCATTGTTTAGTCCTTGCTGTTGGTAAAACAAATAGTAGGCAAAAAGACCTTGTCAGACATCTCTAACTTAATGCTTTAATGGCATTCTTTCCCATCTATGAAATAGAAAATCTGAGAATTGAGTCACCTTCATGAAAGAAAAACAATAAATCCAAGCTTTGCTAAGTAATTATCAAAACTGAAACTTTATAAATGTGTTTGGTTTATGTTGTGTTAGGTATAGATAAGCCAAGAGCGACTCTTAGACTACTGCAACTTCCTTTAAGTACACATCTTCATTTTTTTTCTTGATTAGCCACTGTTTATTTCTTTAATTAATTCATAAGAGTAGATGCTGATGAATAAATGTTGATTCATAAAAATCATTCACCAATCAACTTATTTACATAAATAATAAATGTTTTATATAATATTCATAAGGTCTGGGACTCTAGTAGAAGTCTTTTGTAGAAAATCCACCTTCTTTCATAAGTATAGTTTTTTTTTGTTCATACATATGTACATTTACCATATCATAAAAACTTTTTTTATATTCTGTAATCTTTAGATAAAAATACCTAACATGAATCACATACCATTTTACTTTGTTAGTAAGCTATTCATACTTGTCTTAGTGGCATGGATCATAATTGCACATGTAAATTACTTCTTTGAATATATTCATTCTCATGAAACTTTTTTTTTCCTTTTTTTTTTCTTGGTTATTTTCTTTTTCCCTTTCCAAATCTCCCCTTTGAAAACCTCCTATCCTGTCCCCACTCCCCCTACCTCTAAGAGGGTGTGCTGTCCCCACCCACCAATGCCCTTCTTCCCATCATGCCATTCCCCTACACTGTGGCATCAAACACCCTCAGGTCCTCTCCTACCACTGATGTCCAACAAGGCCATTGCCACATATGAGGCCTGAGCCATGGGTCCATCCATATGCACACTGGTTGGTGGTCCAGTCCCCAGGAGCTCCAGAGTTGTCTGGCTGATTGACACTGTTGCTCTCCCTCCCCCATGGGTCTGCAAAATCCCTCAGCTCCTTCAGTCCCTTCTCCAACTCCTCCATCTGGGACAGCACTCAGACCATTGTTTGGCTTTGAGCATCAGTCTCTGTATTTGTCAGGCTCTAGCACAGCCCTCTCATGAGACAATCATATCATGCTTCTGTCAGCAAGCACTTCTCATTGATGTCCCACAAGGCCATCCTTCCTACATATACTGCTGGAGCCTTGAGTCCCTCCATGTGTACTCTTTGGTTGATGATTTAGTCCCTGGGAGATCTGGGGGTACTGGTTGGTTCATATTGTTGTTCCTTCTAACATAGCTGTCTCCTGAAGTCATTGTTTTTAATAGCTGAGTAGTATTCCATTGTGTAAATGTACCACATTTTCTATATCCATTCCTCTTTTGAGGGACATCTGGGTTCTTTCGAGGTTCTGGCTATTATAAATATGGCTGCTATGACAAACAATGAATTTATGAAATTCTTAAGCAAATGGATGGATCTGGAGAATATCATCCTGAGTGAGATAACCCAATCACAAAAGAACACACATAATAAGCATTCACTGATAAGTGGATATTACCCCAGAAACTTAGAATACCCAAGATAAAATTTGCAAAACACATGGAACTCAAGAAGAAGGAAGATCAACGTGTGGATACTTTGATCCTTCTTAGAAAGGGGAACAAAATACCCATGGAAAGAATTACAAAGTTTGGCGCTGAGACAGAAGGAAGGACCATGCAGAGACTGCCCCATCAGGGGAGAGATCCTATAAATAACCACCAAACCCAGACACTATTGCATATGCCAACAAGATTTTGCTGACCACCTTGATAGAGCTGACTCCTGTAAGGCTATGCCAGTGCCTAGCAAATATAGAAGTGAATGTTCACTGACACCTATTAGATGGAACACAGGGTCCCCAATGAAGGAGCTAGAGAAAGTACCCAAGGAGCTGAAGGGGTCTGCAGCCCTATAGGAGTAACAACAATATGAAATAACCAGTACCCCCAGAGCTACTTGAAACTAAACCACCAATCAAAGAAAACACATGGTGGATTCATGGCTCTTGCTGCATATGTAGCAGAGGATGGCCTAGTCTGCCATTAATGGGAGGAGAGGCCCATAGTCTTGTGAAAATTCTATGCCCCAGTATAGGGGAGTGCCAGGGCCAGGAAGCATGAGTGGGTGGGTTGGTTAGCAGGGGGGCAGGGGAGGGTATAGGGGATTTTCGGAGAGGAAAATTGGAAAAGGGATAGCATTTGAAATGTAAATGAAGAAAATATCTAATAAAAGTATGAACATAGTGCAGCATGTGTCCTTATTACATGTTGAAGGAATTTCGGGGTATATGCCCTGGAGTGGTATAGCTGGGTCCTCAGGTAGTACTATGTCTAATTGTCAGAGGATCTGACAACCTGATTTCCAGAGTGGTTGTACAAGATTGCAATCCCACCAGCAAGTGTTCCTCTTTCTCCACATCCTCTCTAGCATCTTCTTTCATCTGAGTTTTTGATCTTAGCCATTCTGACTGGTGTGAGGTGGAATCTCAGGGTTGTTTTGATTTCAATTTCCCTAATGACTAAGGATCTTGAATATTTCTTTAGGTGCTTCTCAGCCATTCAAATTTCCTCATCTGAGAATTCTTTGTTTCTATCTGTGCCCCATTGTTCTAATGGGGTTATTTGGTTTTCTGGAGTCCAACTTCTTGAGTTCTTTATATATATTGGATATTAGCCACTAGATAGGTAAAGATCTTTTCCCAAACTGTTGGTTGCCCCTTTGTCCTATTGACAGTGTCCTTTGCCTTACACAAGCTTTGTAATTATATGAGGTACCATTTGTTGATTCTTGATCTTCGAGCCAAACCATTGGTGTTCTGTTCAGGAATTTTTTCCGGTGTCTATGTATTCAAGGCTTTCCCCTGCTTTCTCTTCTATTAGTTTCAATGTGTCTGCTTTTATGTAGAGGTCCTTGAACCACTTAGACTTCAGATTTGTACAGGGTGATAAGAATCTATCAATTTGCATTCTTCAACAAGTTGACCACCAGTTGAACTAGCACCATCTAATGAAAAAATTATTTTTTTTTTCCATTGGATGGTTTTATCTCGTTTGTCAAGCATCAAGTGACCATAGGTGCATGGGTTAACTTCTGGGGCTTCAATTCTATTCCATTGATTTACCAACGTGTCACTTTACCAATACCATGCAGTTTTTTTTTATTATTATTATTTATTTTTTATTTTATTTTATTTATTTATTCACTATTGCTCTGTAGTAGAACTTGAGGTCAGGGATGATGATTCCCTCAGATGTTCTTTTGTTGTTGAGGTTTTTGTTATACCAAGTGAATTTGAGAACTGCTCTTATATAGATAGATATAACGAATTGAGTTGGAATTTTGATGGGAATTGCATTGAATCTATAGATTGCTTTCGGCAAGATGGCCATTTTTACTATATTAATCCTGCCAATCCATGCAAATGCTCACATTTCAACAACACTCATTGGCTGGGGAAGTTCAGTCCTTTTAGTGCTTATTCTGGCTTCTCTTTCATGTCATGTTTGACCAGAATTTTCTCTTTCCCATCTCAAGAGGCAGCTCCTCTGACTCCTTCATCTTCTATCACTCCTGAAATTCAGTTGCTATGGTCCTTTGATGCCTAATGCTATAAAAAGCTGGCTCTAATATTTTCCAAAAAATAACCAGAAACACATCCATTTTAAATGGACATTTTTTCTTAAATAGCCAATTTTGACTACCATTATGTTGAAATGTGCCCTTGTGCATAAGTCTCATAGATAAGATGTTTAAATTGCCTTGCTAAGTAGACTTTACTGTATTGTTTTCAGTTTCTTGCAGCATTAGTAGCTGTTTAGAGACTCATTTTCTTGGAACAGAAAATAATATATATTTCTAGTGTGGAAAGTTCAAGTCATAAAAGTTGGAGACTTCAAGCATTTTGCCCTTCAAAGTATAAAGTATATCTTATTTGTGTCCTTAACAATTAACTTCAGAAAAAAATACTTAGACAGCAGTTAAACAAGAGATCATTAGCTTTACCATGGAAGATAAAAATTTTAAAATGAGTATTTTTTTACTATTTAAATGAAAAAAGGCATCCTAGTTTAAGATCTTTCTTTCCAACAACCAGATTATCCTTATATAGGTCAAGGTAATATTCATTTGAGAGTTGGGGAAAGTGGGAGAGAAAGGGATTAAGCAACTGGCCTCAGGTCACAAACCTTTTGATGGCTGCCTTTGGATTGATACTCAGCACAGAAGTCAGGGCCTCTATTGAGTCCCCTGTGCTCCACTTCTTTGATGGAATCAAAGGAAGATAACTGTATTACTCAATCTAACATCGTAAACACTCAGTGAACAGTGACACTAACATGAATTGCCACTTCTCCTATAACATAAGTATTCCCAAGGAGGAATTTCAGAGGCTTTAGAGCTGAGCTGGAAATTTCATGGTGGCAAGAATGTTTCATGTTCATACCACAGCTTGCCAAGTGTTATCTTCATAATATACGAATAAAAACAACTTCTCAAATCACCTGTTGTGCAGGAGACATGTTTTTCTCTCTGAATTTCTGCTTTCTCACAAGAAACAGATCTAAATAAAAATTAGATACTGACTTACATTTACTATAATGGAATCAAACCTGTATAGGAGATACAGAAATAATTTGCTTATTCCCTGCGCTTCCATGTTTATTTCTCTAAATGGCATCCAATGTTTATGTGATATGGTTAATAAAATTGTTAAATGTCATACTTAAAAAAAACAAGCCGGGCGTGGTGGCGCACGCCTTTAATCCCAGCACTCGGGAGGCAGAGGCAGGCGGATTTCTGAGTTCGAGGCCAGCCTGGTCTACAAAGTGAGTTCCAGGACAGCCAGGGCTATACAGAGAAACCCTATCTCAAAAAACCAAATAAATAAATAGATAGATAGATAGATAGATAGATAGATAGATAGATAGATAGATAGATGATAGATAGATAGATAGATAGATAAATAAATAAATAAATAAACAGTAATATCAGTTATATCACTTTAAAGATACAATTTGATTCCATTTTCATCTTTAACATCAGATTACCATTAGTAGACAAAGATAAACTGCTCTTAGTGGTTCTTTTTTTTTTCCAACTTTTATTACATATTTTCTTCATTTACATTTTAAGTGTTATCCAGAAAGTTCCCTATACCCTCCCCGCTCCCGGCCCTGCTCCCCTACTCACCCGCTCCCACATCTTGGCCCTGGCGTTCCCCTGTACTGGGGCATATAAAGTCTGCATGACCAAGGGGCCTCTCTTCCCAATGATGGCCAACTAGGCCATCTTCTTCCATATACGCAGCTAGAGACATGAGCACAGGGGGTACTAGTTAGTTCATGTTATTCTTCCACCTATAGGGTTGAAGGCCCCTTCAGTTCCTTGGGTACTTTCTCTAGCGCCTTCCTTGGGAACCCTGTGTTCCATCTAATAGCTGACTGTGAGCTTCCACCTCCATGTTTGCCAGGCATTGGTATAGTTTCCCCCGAGACAGCTATATCCAGGCCCTTTCAGCACTATCTTGCTGGCATATGCGATAGTGTCTATGTTTGGTGGCGGATTGTGGGAAGGATCCCTGGCAGCCGCAGTCATTGGGTCCATCCTTTGGATTCAGCTTCACACATGATCTCTGTAACTCTTTCAATGTGTGCTTTGTTCTTAATTCTAGGAAGGGGTGACGTGTCCACATTTTGATCTTCCTTCTTCTTGAGTTTCATGTGTTTAGTAAATTGTATCTTGGGTAGTCTAGGTTTCTGGGCTAATATCCANCAATCCCCTCTCAGATAAGGTAACAAGGATATAATAATATCACACACACTTTGTTGATTATATTTTAGTCATTCCTATAGATAATTATCATTACTTTGTAGAAAAAAAAGGGAACATTACTCAATTGGTTTTAGTGTTGTTAAATAATTTAAAAGACTAATCATTTGCATTGTAAATCTTCCTGATTTTCTTCTTTAGTCTCATGGATATAATTGTGGTATAATATTTGTAGTTCTTCCTGTTCATATGGAACAGAATTTCAGAATTTCAGTTAATGAAATTCTCTTGTACCTTTCTTTTTCCACTTTCATTTAAGAAGATAATGAAACCTCATGAATAAAATGGAAAAAGTATTTGATAGAAACCTGAAGACTGTAACAATGTCTGCAGATATTCTAAGTCCAGGATACTGACATCTAAGTGAAGGAAGTTGGTAGTAATCAGCCTCTGAGGAATGATGAAGAGGTTTATTTTAGGACTATCACATCCAAGACAGGCTCCCAAGCAATTAAATTCAGTAGAGTGAATTCTATTTCTACTATAAGGTGATGTGCTTCTCTACACTAAAATCCTTTTAACAAAGATCAACCAATAGTTAGTAAGTTATCATGTTCATATCCTTCTACACGTGTTCCATTGTCATTATCTCTAACTCATCAGCTATTAAGTGATCCTTTTTTTAATCCAAATATTATAACCCTGAAAATTACTCCTGTATTACTTTTACAAGTCTTTTCTTCCTATACTATATCCATTTTTGCATGTGAACTTGAACTTATCCCAAATTTTTCCTCCAAAGCCTGACTGGATCCACATTCTTATGTGGATTCTGATGTGTTTATTCCTTTTATTTCTCAAAAGCTGCTGATTTTTCTTTAAATTTTATTTGTATTGTATTCTAAGTCTGAAAATTCTCACAGAGCATTATCCTCTCTTACAAGACACATATGATTTTAGAATCCCCTGTTACATCTCTGTGAGGCACTCTGTTTCTGTTTTAAGTGTTTATTTGTACAATGCTTAGTGTTTGCTATCAACTCTAATATATCATGCATGTGCATTGAAATTTTCATTGTATTATTATAATTATTTTCTTTAACCATGTTATTTTTGACATGTTATATTTTCTGTGTGCTTGCTGTACTTTCATAGTATATTAAATCCTTAAGTGTCTAAATCATGAACTAACATCTCACATTAATGTCAATTCATCACTGTGTGGTATATGGTGTCCTTTAGTGGTTCATATTTTCCCCCTCATTTCAATATTCCTCAAACAAATGGCCAACAGTTTTGGGGGACTTAGCAGGTGTTAAGTGATGGAGCATCAATTTATTTAGTGACACAGTCAGTAATAAATTGCCCTTGCATAAGTAGATGACCTCCTACCAATGCTTGGATAAGAATCTCTAATTAAACTCAGTGGGTCACAGATACACACAAAGAAAAATTTGGACAGAAACTTGCTGGGGGACAGTTATCATTTAGAGGGGAAGTGGCAGAGGGAGTAGAGGAGTTACAAGAACAAATTTAATTATATAAAATAATTAAACTTATAAAATATACAATGCTAAATTCATATGGTGTACTCTAGAATTGTAACTATTTTTCCTTCTATAATTTCCTGAATACACACTATTTTCATGGACAGATATGCACTAAGCAATATATATGATGTCTTTTCAGAGAAAGGGATAAAGGTTTGGGAGTGTTTAGGAATACAGATACCTGGCCCCAGGATACAGATCTGAGTCCCCATAGACACTTTCTTGGAATTAAACAGGTTTGCCTGGAAATAGTGTGTGTTATTGGAAGAATCAACTAAAATGTTGTGTCAGTAACACAGACAATGATAATTTGAGAGCATTCTCTGGGCATTTTTTTCTGAGGAATTGTATACAATTTAAATATGAAAAGATGGGTTTTATTTTTTTTATTAAATATAAAGATTGGTTTTATTTTTTAATCTCTCTCTCACTTCCTCCCTCTCTCCTTCCCTTCCTCTCTCCCTCTCTCTCTTTCTGTCTTTTTTCTCTCCCCTCCTCCATCTCCCTATTCATCTTTCTCTCCCTCTCCTTCTCTTCATGTGTATTCACTCCTTTTGATTTTCTCCTCTTTACATTTTGCAACTTCCTTTCCTCCCTCATGTCTTCCTTGCTTTCACCCTCTTCTCCTCCCTAAAATTCTTTTTATCCCCACTCACCCTCCAACTTTCTCTTCCTCAAACGCGTCCTATCTTCCTTCATCTTTTTCTTCCTTTCCACTGTTATTCTGTACACCTGCACTCCTCTCTCCTGCCCCACTTTTCTCTATCTTGTTCTCTTTCTGCCTTTCTTTCTATCCAGATGACTCGAGAACAATACATACTAGCCACACAGCAGAACAACCTGCCGAGACCTGAAAATGCACAGCTCTACCCTGTGGGGATTTATGGATGGCGAAAGAGGTGCTTATACTTCTTTGTCCTTCTGCTGTTGGTTACCATGATAGTTAACTTAGCCATGACAATATGGATATTGAAGGTTATGAATTTCACTGTGGTAAGTACCACCACAATTTTACCTCTATTGCTTTGGGATTAAAGATTGTCTAACTTTATAATTATTATTATTAAAGAAAATTATACAATTCACTTTTTATAAGTATATACCTTTAATTCTCCAACGTGAACATACATTTTACTTCAGAATTACTTTGAATATATTTAGTTATGATGTACATATGATAATCTACCTGTCATTTAAGAGTGGAAAATTTACATTAAAATAGAACAGTATCTTAATTCATAAATAATTTAGTATTATTTATAAAATAAACATTATGCAATGCTTGTTATACTTGAACATCTAAAAATATGTTTTTTAGATTTTAATGTTGTAAAATATAACTGCTTTGGATTATTCTTGATATAGTTTATGATTACATATTTATCTTTATTTATCTTATAAACCCTGGACACATTCCAATGATCTATAGTTCATGAAGTATGAATGTCATCAAAGGTCATCCACTTCTTTCAGAATTTGTGCTTGGTATAAAAATATAAAACGTAAATGGACTGGAAATAAAATTATTTTATGATAATTAATAGCTTAATAGCATCATGACCTTGGAATGTATTGGAAAGTTTTGGATTCAAATTACTGAACATGCATGATATATCCATGTTTATGACTTACGTCAGAAAAACTCATTGTTTTAGAAGAGTCAAGCTTAGCTCAGTTTCTATTTCAAACTCAAGGCTTCTACATTTCAAGTCTTCTTTTGTTATATAATAAAATAACCATGTTTTTTATTATTATTATTAAATAGTTCTTTTGTAGATGGCAGATTCTTTCAAAGCAAAGAAGATGAATAGTGCCCATGTTTTAATTCTTAGGTAGCTAGTACTGTGACAGGCAAGGGAAAGCCAGTTGCAACTTATTTACAGAATAGCATTAAATGTATACATCTGTGTATATGTTTTCCTTTTACAAATGTAGTACATAATGTAGAATGGATGGAGGGATCATGACACTCTATGCTGTCTTTGCTCACACAGCTCAGGATCTTTATGGTCAGGTAGGTATATCTTGATACTTACACTCTTCTTATTCTTACTTTTTACATTTTCAAAGGTAAATCTCAAGTTGCCTGTCATAATTTTGTTGCATTCCATGTACGGAGGAGGTTGTTTGTTATTTCAACTCAACTGCATACTAATTTAACAACAACAACAACAAAAAAAATTAACAAAACTATTTTCTTTCTGACTTTGTTAATTCAGTATTCTACACTGAAACAGAATCTCAAAGTGGAAACGAGCTAAGCCACATGTCACAGTGTAGAGTCCTACACACATAGGCAGAAGGAGCCCATGTGGGCAGGTGGCGTACTTTTCCAATCCAGAGAAACAAAGTGTTTAAACCACAGTCAAAGAAACTATATGCATGAGAAAAATGATCCCAGAAACGATTCCATTGTTCTGAAACATTGCAGATACTGAAAAGTAAACAGAAAATATAAACAGAAAACCTGAACAAGCAGAAAGTTCATGTGTCGTAATTCTTAAAAAGAAAACAGAAAAACAAACGAACAATATTTTAGAAATAGTTTAGTGTTTATGATCTTGGATCAGAGAAGTAAGTAGTCCTGTAGGACGTAAGGTATAAAGTTTGTTATGAGAGTCACTAGTGATTGGTCCTAAACTCACCATGGTTCATCAGCTGGCACAGTTTCTCTTAACCTTTGGGTATATTTGGGCACAGAATATGTATTCTGTGCTCTTCTCGATTGTTTCCTGATGCTTGGATCATTCATTGATTTATTACAATAGTGAGGGACATATTCATTCTTCTTAAGAAACTTTCCTTCTAGCAGGAGTGGGTGGGTTGGTGAGCAGGGAGAGGAGGAAAGGGATGAGGGTTTGGGGAAGGGGGAACCAGAAAAGGGGATAGCATTCGAAATATAAAGTAAATACCTAATTAAGAAGGAAAGAAAGAAAGAAAGAAAGAAAGTAACATAGATAGATAGAAAGAAACTTTCCTCTTACTTTAAGTACCAGCTAAACTAGAGTATGCTAATGGTACCATTTAAGTTCTTCTTACTAATTTAAACCCACATAAAAACAAACACATATTATTTAAATATAATGTAAATAAAGTTTATATAAATATAATATACATAATTTATATTCATAAAAATATATCTGTATAGCATCTACAAATTTGGGTACCTGGCCAAGGTGTTTTCTTTTATTATTAAAATGTTTAAATCAAAATATTATTACAATATAAATCCTGTGAAGGTATATTTCCCCTACAAACTAATTACAATTAACAGAACAACTTAAATATATTTTAATAAATAAATGAATATTTTAACTATTAAAATTTCAATAGTTTAGTTTCTTATCTCAAAAGCCATCTGTCAAAGGTTTATGAAAGAGTACATCAGCTCTGTCAGGAAAAGTCTGCTTCTATCTAGGGAACTTCATTGTGGGAATCTTTAGCTTCAAGCCAGGTTAGCTTCAAAAAAGTATTTAAATTAATTAGAAAGTGTAGTAACCACATAATTACATGGTTGCATGCCTCACACTCCCAAGGACATTGCCCCATGCTGGCACCAAGGTTTACAAAGCCATTCTTGAGACATCATTGAAAGCAACACCTGAGTTTCCAGAATTCTTGTAAGCCTTGGGGTTGATATCACCCATGGAGCTACATTATTTGAGCTCCTGCTGGCCCAAATGTAAATGCCAGCATATGCTGACATAGTCATGGGGTGAATAAAAAGTGATAACATTCCTTTTTTCAATCATGGTTTTATTTTCATTTATTGCATTTCCCTTCATATCCTCTTTAAATGTTAATTTTACCTATACTCAAATGAAACTGCCCTTTCTTTAACTACTGAACTATTTGCATAGTGTCTCATGTAATTGAAGCTTTGATTGCATCAGGATGCTTCTAGTTAACTCTCTACTCCAATATAGGTATTGGTAATTCTCAGAGAATTTCAGAATTTTTTAAATCATTGAAGATTATTGCAGTTTTAAATAGAATAGATTAAGTTAACTATAGTTGAAAAATCTGAACTAATCTGGAATCCTCTTACATAGAGCAGTAAAAATAAACTTTATGGTTTTACTAGTACATTGAGTGGATTTCTTTACCCAGAGCATGCCAGACCTAGTTGTTATATTTTGACAAGGGACAGAGCTATGGAAATTATTTGGTGAACCTTAATTTGTCTTTAAAACACACATTTCATTTTCATTATAAGTGTTACCACCCAATACATGGGAAAATACAGGCTTCAGCATCCTTTATTTGAACAAAATAGGCATGTTATTGTTGTAAAACTATTGTGTTTTCAGCACAATAGATTGACTACATGTTTTATAATGATACATAAATTCTGTCATTTTGGTTTTTTTTCCTTTCGTTTTTTTTTTTAATTTCATTTTTCTTTTCTTTTATTGGATAATTTCTTCATTTACATATCAAATGTTATTCGCATTATGGTTTCCCCACAGGAAATGCCTATCCCATCCCTCCTCCCCTTGCTTCTATGTGGGTGTTCATCCACCCACCCACTTATCCACTCCCATCTTCCTGCCCTGGCATTCCCCTATGCTGTGGCATTGAGCCTTCACAAGACCAAGGGTCTCTCCTCCCAACAAGGCCATCCTCTGCTACATATGTGTCTGGAGCCATGAGTCTCTCCATGTGTATTCTTTGGTTGGTGGTTTAGTCTCTGGGAGCTCTGAAAAACAAATAACCCTATTAAAAGTGGGGTACAGAGCTAAACAAAGAATTCTCAATTGAGGAATATCGAATGGCCGAGAAGCACCTAAAGAAATGTCGAACATCCTTAGTCATCACGGAAATGCAAATTAAAACAACCCTGAGATTCTACCTCACACCAGTCAGAATGGCTAAGATCAAAAGCTCAGGGGACAGCAGATGCTGCTGAGGATGTGGAGGAAGAGAAACATTCCTCCATTGTTGGTGGGATTGCAAGCTTGTACAACCACTCTGGAAATCAGTCTGGTGGTTCTTCAGAAAATTGGATATAGTATTACCTGAGAACCCAGTTATAATACTCCTGGGCATATACCCAAAAGATGCTCCAACATATAATAAAAATACATGCTCCACTCTGTTCATAACAGCCTTATTTATAATAGCTAGTAGCTGGAAAGAACACAGATGTCTTTCACAGAGGAATAAATCCTTTCCTTTTAAAAGATCAATCATTTCATTCATTTCCATCTCAAGTGATATCCCCCTTCACAGTTACCCCCCCATACCACATCCACCATCTCTTTCTCCTCCTTGCCTCTATGAGGGTGCTTCCCCACCCACCCACCCACTTCTGCTGCACCGCTCCAGCATCTCTCTAGGATGGGACATCAAACCTCTATAGGACCAGGGCTTCCTTCACATTGATGTCATACATATGCTACATATGAATCTGAAGTCCTGGATCCCTCCCTGTACTCTCCTTAGTTGGAGGTCTAGTCCCTGGGAGACCTGGATGATTCAGTCAGCTGACATTGTTCTTCCTATGGGGTTGAAATTCCCCTCCACTCCTCCAGTCCTTCTACCTGTGTCCCCAAACTCATTCTGATGGTTGGAACCAAGCATCTGCATTTACATTAGTCAGGTGCTGGCAGAACTTCCCAGAGAACAGCCACACCAGGTTCCTGTCAGCAAGCAGCTCTTGCCAATAGCAACAAGTGTTAGGGTTTGGTGTTTGTAGACAGATGGATCCCCAGATGGGGAGATCCCTGGATGACCCTCCCTTCAGTCTCTGTTCCATGTTTTTGTCCCAGTCTTTCCTTGGAAAGGAACATTTCTGGGTTAAAAAATGTTGAGATGGGTGAGTGGCCCCATTCCTCGACTGGGGGCCATACCTATCTACTGGAGGTTGTCTATAAAGGTTATATCTCCATTTCCCTGTGCATTTCTGTTAAAGTCATCCCAGCTGGGTGCTGGGAGCCTCTCAATTCCCTGGCATCTGAGACCCTCCAGTGGCTACCCTGAGTTGTTCTTCTGCCACTTATCTTTATTATATTTCTGGACCCTCTGCACCTCTCTCCCATTGACTACTTCTGCATATGCTCTATATGGTTGATGAGGCATCTGGATTCTCATTTTCTGACAAATAAAATTATTCTGCTTATTAAGATGACTGGTAGTAGAAATCCAAGAAAAAGGAAATTAATTAAAACTGCAAGTTGAAAAGCTCAGGAGAGATATAAGCAATAATTCTGGCTGTAAGAATGGATAAGGTAGGACTGAGTTGAAAGGGAAAATCTGAGATTCCTTCTATCATGATAAGTAGAACCCAGCTACAAGAGGATTTGTTGATGACAGTGAGTTAATTGGTGTATATTTGTAGCTCAGTATAAATGAACGAGCTTAGTGGGTCCTTCTCAATAGTCTTTCACCTGAAGCAACACTTTTCTTAGTTCTTATCCCATTCTAAATATCTCAGCTTTGTATTCAAAAACTGAAATTTATGTGATCATGTTGAATTTGTTTTGATAAAAGTGACAATGAAAGTTGTTAATAGACATCTCCTGCAGTATAATTTTTATTGCATATGTGCAGTAGCTAGTAGTGAGGTATGGGCAAGTTAGAAAAGTAAATGGGGTATGAATGTATGTTTACATATATGATATAGATGTATGGATTATCAATAATAAATATTATTGACATGAATATGAACACAAATGCCTTACACTAGGTAAAAGAGAATAAATATTCATGAACCCTGCGACAGAGAAGCTAATATTTATTTATGAAAATACAGTCTGAATTGAAATTTTGTGTTTCAATTTTCCAGCAGTGCTAAAGTACCGTATTTTTTCATGTCATTCTTGAGATTCATGATCTTTTATCTTTGTTATTAGCCTAGTGATAGTTTTCAATGCTCTCATCAATCTACTGGATGAGGTTAAGCATACTTAAAATATGATCACAGTATAAGGTCCTTTCAAACCTTATCACCCATAGTCTTTAAATCAAATGACTTTTAAAGTAAAATCTCCTACCTTCTTTTATTTTTGAATTTTCTATCTAGCATATGTAGACAAAGGCTGCTGTATGGCATGTTTAAGTATAAAACAACCATCAGTTGTTTTGTTGTGGTGGCTATTGTTTTGTTTTGTTTTGTTTTGCTCCTCTTTTCTCCGCACCACACTTCTATAAGTAGTTTGTTTTCATTGTACTGTTTCCTACTCTCCGTACCAAAGACATCCTTGGTGGAACACAAAGCTCTTATCCCCTTGAAAAGATGAAAAAATTCCTTTACTATTTTACATTTCTTAGCATTAACCTTCTTTGTTTATTCATTCACTTAAAAATCTGTTTACTCTGTAATTTTGTTGCTTGAGTGTTTAATTTCCCAAAACAAACAAAGATATTACAAATTCCCCCGTGGACCACTATTGATGGCAGGTACACAAATACCAGGTTCACCAACTCCTGTGGATAAATCACAATTCTAAAACTTTGAAATTTAATGCCAAGTTTTCTTCCTAAAGTGATTATTTTTAAGTATTTTCAATACTTATTTAACATTTTAAAGACAATGAACAGCTAAACTCACCTTAAACAAACCCTAGATCAGATGCCCTGTTTCATGAAGACTTTCATTATTTCTGTCTGGTTTTTAATTTCTATTTCACCACTCCTTTTAAAAATCATATAGCTTATCCCTGTGGTAGGGTTTAACATGTATTGGATAAATAATGAGGGTTCATCTAATTATACTGACCTTTCTTGCCATTGTCATCTGTTTCACTCAAGGTAGAGTCTACTAAATCTTAGAATATAGTCTAACTGCCTTACCCTTTGTCTGGGACAGACATCTAGAGTGTGTTAGATTCAATATCTGGCTGAACATTTATGATCCAAAAAGAACCAATTTCTTTTCCAAATAAATTGCAGATTTAACACTTTTAACTTTTCAGAGTAAAATATAAATAGGAAATTATTTTTGAAAATCTACTGCAAATTGCAAACTATTTAGAACCTGGTTATATATATATATATATATATATATATATATATATATATATATATATATATTATCTATTTATTACTTGTGTTACACAAATTTAAATTGTAGTTCAAATTTATCTTTTTTAGAATGGATATAATATTATTGCATACTGCACTGATTGAGTAAATCACAAGTAAGAAATAAAAGCACTTTAGAAGTATCACACCAACAGCTTTGCATGAGTTGGATATTATTATTGCGTTTATTAATTTTCTTCTGACCCTTACTGAGAGATATAGGATAGACTGCTTAAACTAACTAGATATTTCCTAATTTGGCTGAGAATAATATAATCCAGGGAAGACAAAATAATTTCTATGAATGCATATGAATAAATAAATATATAAATAAATGCTTATCTAGTTGATTCTGTGGATGTTCATAAGGGAAAAGGTCACAAGCTTTGCACACAGAGGTCATGATTGGCAGCTTAGCAGGATGAGTTTGGACTACTCAAGAGTTCCAGATACTTCATCTGTGAAATACTGATAATGATACTGACCCCATAGGACTTTGAAGACTCTAAACTGAGTGACCTTGTTTAAAAAGTTTAAAGTCAATTTTCTGCTATGTGAATAATTTCTTATCAGTTGAATATAATGGCAAATATTAAGTCCATGCATTGGTAGTGGTTAATAATTAAAGTTGTTTTATGTAGAACATTTTTGAGTGAAAATCCTTACTTATATTAGTAAAAGATGATAAATATTTCTTATGTAATTCTTATCTTATGGTCAAATAGGTAAAATATTATATCAACTATGAGAAGCAACTATGTTATAGAGGGTCAGAACTATTCTGATGGCATAAAACTGTATATTTTATAATCTAGCATGATAAAAATTCCTATCTTTGGGCCCTACTACCACACACCTAGGCCTTTTTGCATCCTATGAAAATAAATTAGGGCTGGTTTTACTTTATCTTAAAGACAGATATCTGTTTTTGATTGTAAACATTCCTATTTTCTTTAATGATTTGAGTATAGATGGCCCAAACTCCACAATTTCAGATTTACTCATAACATCATAATTAATCAGGTAAAGTCCTTTACTCATTTCTTTATTTATTAACTTAAAATTATGGAGAACTGCATGTTTTTAAGATTTCTTTCCTGTCAACTTCAATAACAACAACAGTTAGTTCACATGGTGGATGCAGTTACTATGAAATATTGCACTATAAATTATTTTTAGAGTACCTTGAATTATAGCCCTTAGACCATAATACTTTACGAGATGAGAGTAAATTTTAAGATTTCAGGAGCTCAGATTCAACAAGCATTGTTTATTTGGCAAGACCATGTTTCATAGTCTAGTGATTATTGGTATCACAACATACAACACATTATCAAATACTCTTTGGAGGATAAGGACAGCGCTTTAGAAAAACAAGTTCTACAAAATTACAGGTGCTCGAATCCTGTGGTGCTTTTTCAAAGTGTGAGTGTGTGCATGCAAAGTGCTTTGGGCTGTGGAAGTCAGAAAACAAATCTAGAGACATGGTGACATGGTACTCATTTTCCACTTTGTTGAAGTGGGCCCTCTTTGATACCAGCATAGTTCATACTCGCTGACCCTCAAGCTTCTAAATAATCCTCCTGTCTCTGCTTCTCATCTCACTTGTGAGTGTTGAATTCTATATCCAAGCCACTGCATCTGTCTTTTAACCCATCTTGGAGATGCTGCTTCTATAGCTACTCTAGTTACAACACACTTTTAGTTTAGAGTAAGGTCCAACTTATGCACAAGCCTATGCCACGTACTGGTATTATCTCTGCAGGATACACAGTGATTTTTCAGAAAGCACATTTAATCCTAATTGCAGACTAAATATTGTACAACTTGAACAGTATGGTGATGAGTATTAATCGGTTGTGATGTGACCCCTGTAAATGTTAGTTAGGATCAGGGAGTTTTGGGAAACTTTCTGCACTGTCGTTTCCATTTTCTGGATTCATTCTTCAGTGCATTGCCCAAAGTACTCTTGAAGGAGTGAGGTGGGGCACCCCTTCTGGAGAGAGACTTTGCTTCTGTGGGCGAGTGCCTGCAGCAGGCAGCTGCCCTGCTGGCTGGCATGTGGTGTGTGGCTTTATAACAGAGTTTACAAGAGTGAATGATTTAGTTAATGTGGCAAGACCGCTTCTATCATAGTCCTTTCTTTGCACCTCCTCATAATTTTCTGACAAATTGTCCCTCTCAGATGAAATCTTTCATGCTTAGTTTTAGCCCAGCAGTCATTTTTGTTCACTGAATTTACAAAGAAAAATTTAGTCTTTTTTTTTTTTTCCCAAATTCACACAACCACATACCGGTAGATTATTTTTTTCTAAAATAAACTAGGAAAAAAAAGGTCATAAACCTAACCATAAACAATACATACTATGTGAAACATGGGAGTCATTAGAATATCACATGTGCTGCAGGAGAAGAAGGATGAAGAGAGGTGTTTGGGGACAGCAAGTTAGCTTTCAGTAAAGGCATTTGCCACCAAGACTGGGAACCTACATGATAGAAGAAGAGAGCCAACTTGGCAAACTCTCTCACTGTCTCTAGCACAAACCTAGAAACACACACACACACACACACACACACACACACACACACACACACACACACATTTGGAGGGGAGAGGAAACAAGCCTTCAATGTATTATGCAATGATATTTAGAGCATAAGTACAGTTTCAAAAAGGGCAGCTTAAATCCTTAAATCTAGTCAGTAAAACACACATCAAATAGAAGAGTTTACACAATAAGGGCCTGTTGTGTTTATTTTTCATTTCAAATAAAAACAGAGGTAGTAATTGACATATGGTTAGAGAAAGAAGTGGGTACATTATGATATCTGTATTGTTAACTCAATGAGATATGAATGTTTCCATTTGTCTTTCTCTTTCGGCTCTGTAGAGTATAGAGCTCAAATAGAAATAAACGAATCTATACCAAGTCTGAATCATTTACAAAACTGGGTCTAGTAAGGTTTGAATATAAAGTATACTCTGTAAATCGGCTCTACCAGAAGGGGAAACATTCATTATTATTTTGAATTCATAGTCTGTACATACAAAAATCATCTAATGTAGCTCCTGGGTTCAAGCAATTTGATTTTGAAAAACAAACTTTATTTTATTTTAGTCCTTATGCATGGATTCATCAATTTAATAAGTAGCATATGAGAAAGCTAAATGTTGAGAAATAATGATGGAAATTAATCTAAAGTTAATTGAAGCACTATTGTATTTCAAATTCCAACGTTGGTGATATGAAAACAGAATTCTGAGAATTTATGAACCTGACATGAATAATTATTTTACTTTATCAGTATAGCCTAATAATTTATTCATCTAAAAGAACAATTTCATTGTTTTATTTGCATTAAATTTTAGAATGAAAAAAAGTTTTAGTTGTGCATAATGATTAGTGATATTTTATGATAAATGACACTAATGTATTTCCTGTATTTTGCTAAATTCAACATGAAAATACAAAGTTTAGAAGAGTGAAAAAGAAAATGCTTTTAACTTGCTTTTTTTCCAATTTTTTAATTAGATATTTTCTTAATTTACATTTCAAATGCTATTCCGAAAGACCCCTCCCCCCTCCCTGCTCCCCTGTCCACCCACTCCCACTTCTTGGCCCTGGTGTTCCCCTGTATTGGGGCATATAAAGATTGAAGTACCAAGGGGCCTCTTTTCCCAATGATGACAGAATAGGCCATCTTCTGCTACATATGAAGCTAGAGACACGAGTTCTGGGGGTTCTGGTTAGTTCATATTGTTGATCCTCTTCTAGGGTTGCTTGCTTTTTATGTGTTTGTAAACTGCGGGGCTCATCCGCATGTGCACCTCTGACAGTCAGAGGGCAACTTTGGGGACCAGGCTCTGTCTTCCATCACAAGTACAGAAGACAGAACTGCAGTAGTAAAGATTATACAAGAGCTTTTATTTTTCCTTGCGAGTTATCTTGCTCATCAGATAAATATGTTTTTATTCATTGGATTCACAGCCTCATTGATTAATTTCACTTCATCACAGTATTTCAAAATAAGAATCAACCATGTCTTGGGAAATTACTTAAGGGCAGTGACAAGGGATTATTTGCCATTAAAAGTACACGTGCAATCCTATTATAATAATCATCCTCTAAAATCTGGTGATGTTTTCAAACTTGATGATAAAAATGCTATAATTACTCCATTAAGAACTGGATTACTAATTTCTAATTGCTAAAAGCTAGTTATGATTTAATTATTTACAATGTAATTTATGTCAGTTGACTTTTTCATAGCCCCATTAATCAATACATATCAGTTGTAATATTAAAATTAACTACTTGTTCAAAATTACTTCCATTTGACTAACATATAGTTAAATAGAAAAGGAAGTATGATATATATCATAATTAAGCACAGTAGCCATTGATGCATCATGTTATCTGTACTAAGGATAAATTTTTATTATATTTACTATTATTATACTCACCTGTTATATTGTCATCTGCAAAGTTATGCAAATAGCAAAGGATGTCTCTAGAATTTGAACAGAGTTGAGATACTATTGGTATCTCTTATTTGCCCTTCATTAAATAGATCCAAGATTATTTATTGTTTATGATGCAAGAAACTTTAAAGATCTACCACACCAGCCCTAAATATGCAGATAATGATGCACCATTATTAAAGTGCCCCAAATGAAGCTGTATTTCTTCAGAAATCTATATTAGCATTGTACATGTTTGCAATTTTTAAAAATGTTCATAGTTTCTCTCATTTAGATACTTGTTAGATGTGTATGAGGGTTTCTTTAATGTATACCTTCAATAGAATTTGTTTTCTTGATCATAACTATGAAGGATGAGATAAGATTCACAACTTACATTTTTCTCATGGCTAAGAATGCCAAACAGTTTTTTTTCATATATTTTGATCATTTATCTTTCTTCTATTCATACCTAGCTGTAGAGAGAATCTCTTACAAGCACTACATGTCAATTTAAAAAATAATGAATGAATGAATGAATAAATAAATAAATAAATAAATAAGCTGACAGCCAATGAGCTGAGGCAGGAAATAGGACTGGGGACCTTGGCAAGAAAAGAGAGGATTTTGGTAAATAGTAAGGGATTAAAGAGAGATCCAGGGAAAGCTACAAGAGAGATAAGACTGGAGACAACTGAGGAGAGGGACATAAACCAGCAGGGAGCAGCTGAGAAGATGCAAAGTAAGAAGCAGGCTGGAACTGAAGGAGAGGTAACTAACCAAGTAATAGATAGAGATAGCTTAAGTGGTTAAATAAGTTAAGAGCTAGTCAGGGAAGGAGCCAAAGCTTATGGTCTAAGGCATTTAAGAATAAATAATTAGTCTGAGAGTGATCAATTTTGGATCCTAGGCAAGAAAGAGGAAAAATGGGTATATAGTATTATATTTACAACTGGCTTTCCATTTCACTAGACCATTTACTGGCTGTATGTTTTAATGCTTAGTTTTGCGAAATATATCTAGGCTCTAGACAGGAATCTTCCAAATGGCTTTGTGTTGGCAAAGCTGTTCTCACATACTCTAAGCTGTCTTTTTACCATTAATAAATTTGCTTGGCTGGTGTAAACTTCATTTCCTGCAATGCCAGTTATCAACCATTTCTGGCATGATCTCAGAAGAACTTTCTTTCTTGTAGGATCAATATGACTATCAGACTGTAAAGTAGGAGAAAAAGACACACAATTGAGGGTGGGATGAATAAGAAATAAGCGGAATGTGTAAAAATCCCACAATTAAACTCAATACCTTTCATTTAAACTTTAAGGTGTCAACTAAAATAGTTTAGTATTCTGCTTGATAATTAAAAATAGAACTCATCAGTTTGTTATGTACTAAATATAGAATGCATAAACTATAAATAATTTTGGCTCCCATTAACAGAGACCATGAGACTAAAATTATCAGGACATTATTGATGCTTTTGTTTTTAAGCATTATAATTTTTGCTTTAAGTTGCAACTAAATATTATTGTTTGAGAGGCTGTAGCTGAAACTGTCAATAAAACTTTTATTTCTAGTTGGTTCTGCTTTTACTGCCTCATATTAGAGTCTTGAATTGAGAGAATAGTAAAACTTCCTAAAATTAAGATATTCAACTTCCACGTGCAATTTGGAAATTTGGTAAAACAAAAACAAAAACAAAATCAGTAATAGCAGTAATCACATTCTGTACTGTGCTTTGAATTGCACATCAGATGCTGTCAATATTTCTAATTGGGATTTTATCTATTTTGATTCAAATAAGACAAAATGATTTTCCTATACAATTTGGATATATATATATATATATATATATATATATATATATATAATATGTGAATTATATGAATATGTAAAATTTAAATATATATAATTCACATATTCTTTATATATCTTTAGTTTTAGAATATTCAGTTAATCTTAAAAACTGTAAGAAATGGAGGTTTGAATTGTTCATAGTCTAAAGGAACACAAACTCCTCTTGGTCATACATATTAGAGTTTCCATATTTTCTGAAATAGGAATTCTTTTGAACATTTTCTATATAATTTTTTTACCAATATATATTAAAATCACGCTTTCCTGAACTCCCAACTTTTTCTCATTTAATGGGAATCATATATATTTCATATTTTATAACCCTTTTTATTAATTCAGGTTCTCAAAAAGCCAATGAGATATAAATAGAGAGCAAGAGTCAAAGAAGATTTAAAGCTTTGATACACATGACTGTGCAGTGGGAAGTGGGAGTCTCCAGGAGATCCTCTGATAGAGCTGCAGTGAGGAGTGGGTGCAATAGCTTCCTCCTGAGGACCACCTGCTGATGGGTCTCCTTCTTTCTTGGGATGTGCACTGGTGTCCCTTCTTTTTCCTTTGTGATCTTAAGGGATTGGTTGAGGCCCATTTCCTTACTATGAAGGTTCTTCCTGTCTGCCTGCCTTCAGTTCAGAAGAAGCCTGGCTTCTTCATCTTCTCTCTGTAGTGCCTCTGCTTGGTACTCTTTAGAGCTCTAAATGTCCCATTCTTGCTCCACTTTGCCCAGCATGCTTAATTTACTTGTTTATGTTGTGTTTGCCATCACTGTATTGTAGAGGTCCTGAATCTAAAGCCTACACAGTATTTCCATTTGCTTTTATGTTATCAATACATAATACATATAGATCAGTAACATTGTGGTTACCTTTTTAAAACTGCTTCACCTAGACACAGAAATTGCACAGTGATGGGCTTTAAGTAAAACTAACAAATACTAAGGGCTGGGGAGAAGCTGAAACAATTTGTAGGTATAATGGCAATAAAAAAGAATGTTTTGGAATCTTTGCAAGATTCAATATTTTTAATTTTTACATTTAAAATATTGATTAAGTAGTTCTTGTGGAAGACTCCATGCATTATGGATAAATAATCACTTGATTCTCAGTGAATCTAACCCAAAAGTCTTTTTCCTGTTTTCTTGCTCCAATGCCACTTGTATTCTAGACAATTTGCAATGGTAGGAAAGTAGCCAATCATTGCTTAAACACTGTCTGAAAACAAGAACAGGCATGGCAGAATGTCTTAAATATGTAGTAAAGTGGCACTCACATGTGGTGCCAACCAATGGCTGTCTAATGGGACATAAGACCCATTCAATAGAAGGGAAATCATACTTGCCTATGGCTACTAAAGTCATGGACCTTAGAAGAAGGTCCATTTTGTCAGTCCTGTGTCATTCCTTCCTACATCCTAAATATTCTTATACCCACAGAAAAGTGCAGTTACTACACTGCTTCAAAGGGCCTTCTCTTTAAAACAAATAGAGATCATAATAAAATCAAATACTGATCACAATGGAAAGAGCAACATCCCCAATGAATATACAGAAACCCAATGTATACATGAAAACAAAATTTCTGTCACTATGGTTCATGAAATAAACATGGTACAACATGGGAGGAATGACTCTAAGAGCCAAAACCCCATATGCTCAGCTGTGAAAGTCTTTCAAAAATGGCTGCTAACAATATCAGACAGTGGGAGTGCCAATGGGTGTGCAAATGTGGAAAATGGAGTACATGTTATGTGAGTTCTTTTGTGATTGGGTTACCTCACTCAGGATGACACCCTCCAGATCCATCCATTTGCCTAGGAATTTCATATATTCATTGTTTCTAATAGCTGAGTAGTACTCCATTGTGTAAATGTACCAAATTTTTTGTATCCATTCCTCTGTTGAGGAACATCTGGGTTCTTTCCAGTTTCTGGCTATTATGAATAAGGCTGCTATGAACATAGTGGAACATGTGTCTTTATAACCAGATGGAAACTCTTCTGGATATATGCCAAGTAGAGGTATTGCTGGATCTTCCGGTAGTACTATGTCCAATTTTCTGAGGAACTGCCAGACTGATTTCCAGAGTGGTTGAACAAGCTTGCAGTCCCACCAACAGTGGAGGAATGTTCCCCTTTCTCCACATCCACGCCAGCATCTGTTGTCACCTGATTTTTTGATCTTAGCCATTCTTACTGGTGTGAGGTGGAATCTCAGGGTGACATCCTTGTTTTTTTTTTTTTTTTCCTTGTTTTTAATAGCTGAGTATCCCATTGTATAAATATACCACATTTTCTTGATCCAATCTTTGGTTGAGAGTCTTTCAGGTTGTTTCAAATTTCTGCTAATCTTAATATTACTTATTAATGTTATTCCTATTATTATTACTATTATTAATAAAGCTTCTATGAACAGATAAGCAGGTATTCTTGTGGAATGGTTGAGTGTCTTTTGGGTATATGCCCAGGAGTAGTATAGCTGTATCTCCAGGTAATACTATTCCCAATTTTCTAAGAAACTGCCAGATTAATTTCCAATGTAGTTTTACAAGTTTGCATTCCTACTAGCAATGGAGGGGTGTTTCCCTTGCTTCATATCCATGCTGGCATGTGCTGTCACTTGAATTTTTAATCTTAGCCATTCTGATGGGTATAAGATAGAACAAATCTCAGGGTCATTTTAATTTGCATTTCTCTGATGACTAAGGACTTTGAGCATTTCTTTAAGTGCTAATGTGCCATTAAATATTCCTCTGTTGAGAATTCTCTTCTTAGATCTGTACCCAATTTTAAAAATTAGATTAGTTTTGGTATTTAATATTTTCAATTATTTATATATTTTGGGTATTAACCCTTTGTTGGATGCAAGGTTGGTTTCTTTTCCAATATGTAGGCTACTGTTTTGTCCTATTGACTGTATTCTTCAACTTACAGAAACTTTTCAGTTTCATGGAGTGTCATTTATTAATTATTGATCCTAGTGCCTGAGCTGTTGGTGTTCTGTTCAAGAAGATGTCTCCTGTACCAATGTGTTCAAGAATATTTCCACTTTCTCTTCTATTTAATTTATCCTATCTTGTTTTATACTGAGGTCTTTGTATACTAAGATATGAATTTTATACACCATGAAAATATGTATGTTGTTCTACATGCAGACATCAGTTAGATCAGCACTACTTGTTGAAAATTCTTTCTTTTATCCATTGTATGGTTTTGACTTTTTGTCAAAAAACAAGTGTCCATAACTGTGTGGGTTCATCTATGGGTCTTTGATTAGATTCCATTGAACCACTTGTGTGTTTTTATGCCAGTACCATATAGTTTTTATTACTATTGCTCTAAATACTGTTTGAAACCAGGAATGGTGATACTCCAAGAAGTTCTTTTGTTATACAAGATTGTTTTAGCTTTTCATTTTGTTTTGTTTTGTTTTCATATAAAATAGAATATTGCTGTTTCATGGTCCATAAAGAATTGTGTTGGAATTTTGATGAAAATTACATAGAATTTGTAGATTACTTATGGTAACCTGGCCATTTTCACCACGTTAATCCTGCAGATCCATGAACATTTAAGATCTTTCCATCTTCTGATATCTTCTTCAAATTCTTTCTTTAGAAAAGTGAAGTTCTTGGCATATAGGTCTTTCAGCTGGCTGGTTAGAGTTACACCAAGAAATTTATATTATTTTTTGTCAGCCCGTTTAACATTTATAAAAGGAAGGACTACTGAATTTTTGAGTTAATTTTGTATCCAGCCACTTTGCTGAAGGTGCTTTTCAGCTGTAGGAGTTCTCTGGTAGAATTTGGGGATCATTTATGTATAATATCATATCAACTAACAATAGAAATACCTTAACAACTCACTTCCAGTTTTGTGGCATACAGGCTTTTGAAGGAAGACCTAATGATTCTTTGGATTTTCTCAATGTTTGTTGTTTTGTTCCCCTTCTCATTTCAGATTTTGTTAATTCGGATGCTGTCTCTCTGCCTTTCATTTAGTTTGGCTAGGTGTTTGTCTATCTTGTTTATTCTTTCAAAGAATCATCTCTATGTTTCATTGATTCTTTTTATTGTTCTCCTTGTTTCTAATTTAGTGATTTCAGTTCCAAGTTTGATTATTTGCTGCAGTCTAATTCTCTTTCTTTTGTGTTGCTTCTTCTCCTTTTTGTTCTAGAACTTTCAGTTATGATTTACAATTGCTAGTATAATTCTCCAATTTCTGTATGAAGGCACTTAGTTCTATCAACTTTCCTCTCATTACTGCTATTATTGCTTCTCATAAAATTGGGTATGTTGTGCCTTCATTTTCATTGGCATCTAGAAAGTCTTTAAAATCATTATTTCTTTCCTGGCCCAGTGACCACTAAGTAGAGATTTGTTCAGTTTCCATGAGTTTATAGGCTTTCTGTTGTTTCTGCTGTTGAAGTTCAGCTTTCATCCATGGTGGTCTGTAAAATATAAGGGTATATTTTTTTTGTGTACCTGTTAGGGTTTGCTTTGTAACCAAGTATATGACCAGTTTTGTAGAATGTCCTGAGATATGATAAAAAATGGTGTATCATTTTATGTTTGGGTAAAATGTTCTGTAGATATTTAGCTATTAGGTCCATTTAATTCATAATATGTATTTCAGTATTTCCCTCTTTAGTTCCTGTCTTGATGGCTTGTTCATTGCTGAGAGTGAGGTGTTGACGTTTTCCACTACCAATGTGTGGGATTCAAGCTTTAAGAGTGTTTCCTTTATAAGAGTGTTTGCTCTTGCATTTGGATCATAGATATTAAGAATTAAGATATCGTCTTGGTAGATTTTTTTCTTTGATGAATATGAAGTTTCCTTCCCTATATCTTTTGATTAATTTTGGTAGAAAGTCTATTTTGTTAGATATTAAAATGTGTACTCCAGCTTGTTTCCTGGTCCCATTCTGTGGAAACATTTTTTCCAGCCCTTTACTTTGAGGTTATTTTGAAATTTTCTGCTAAGGAGTGTTTCTTGTCACAACAGTATGATGGATACTGTTTTCACATCCATTATGTTCCCATGTGTCTTTTTATTTGGGAATTGGGACCACTGATGTTAATGGCCAATGATTGTTAATTTCTGTCATTTTTTATGTTTGTGGTTAATCTGTATGTGTGTGTGTGTGTGTGTGTGTGTGTGTGTGTGTGTGTGTGTGTTTCCCTTATTTTTGTTTGGCTGCTGTGGGTTTATTTCATGTGTTTCTACTATTGTAGTTAACTACGTTAGGTTGGAGTTTTCTTTCCAGTATCTTCTATATGGATGCATTTGTATATAGACATTGTTTAAATTTGTTTTTGTCATGAAACATCTGTTTTCTCTCTCTATGGTGCTTAAAAGTTTTGATCAGTAAGGTAGTCTAAACTGGCATCTGTGATCACTTAGCATTTGTAAGACATCCACCAAGACACTTCTGGCTTTTACAGTATGTGTTGAGATGTCAGGTTTATTAGATGTGAGTCTTCCTTTGTATGCTATTTCCCCTTGCAGCTTTAATATACTTTCTTCGTTCTGTAGACTTAGTGTTTATATTATTATGTGGCAGGAAAATTTTATTTTTGGTCCAATCTAATTGGTCTTCTGTAAGCTTCTTGAATGTTTATAAGCATCGCTTCCTTTAAGTTGAGAAATATTTCTTCTATGATTTGATGAAAATATTTTCTGGTCCATGGAGCTGGGACTCTTCACATTCTTCTATTCTCATTATTATTAGGCTAGGTCTTTTCATAGTATCCCAGATTTCCTGGATATCTTGTTTCAGAACTATTTTAGATTTAACATTTTCTGACTGATGTATCAATTTATTTTATTGTATCTTCCATGCCTAAAATTCTTTCTTCCATCTATTGTATTCTGTTGGTGATGCTTGTGTTTTTGTTTCTCTTCTCATCCCTAGATTTCCATTTCCAGAATTAACTGAGTTTATGTTTTCGTCATTGATTTTGTTTCTATTTTCAGGACTTGAACAGTTTTAGTCATTTCCATCATTTGTTTAATTGTGTAGTCTTGTATTTCTTTAAGGAATTTATTCATTTCTTCTTTAAAGATTTTTCTTTATAACATTGTGTTTAAGGTCATTTTCTGTACTTCTATTGTGTTGCTTTATCCAGAGCTTGCTGTAGTAGGATGGGGGGGGGGGCACTTTGTACATGCCATATTGCCCTGGCTTTTATTGATTGTGTTCTTACACTGGCCTTTAGCCATCTGGTTTTCCCTGGATGTTCCTGGTGTAGCAAGTCTAAGGAAGGCAGGCCATAACTGAATTTTACTGATGTATCAGGCTTCAGGTGGGTGGCCTGTGGCTTAACAATGGAACTCTGGGATCAGTGCTCAAAGAACACTGGGGAGTTCAGTATGCTCCAAAGAACCTGACAGGCAAAGGATTGTAGCGTCAAGACTGTTTAACCTGGATGTTCCTTGTATAGGAAGCGTGGTGAAAGTGGGTGAAGTCATGACAGGACAGTGGTTATAAGAGGACTGCTTGCAGATTTGGGGTATTTTCTTAATGGATATTCCATCTCCTTAGATTACTTTAGTGTGTGTCAAGTTGACAAAAAGCTATTCATCACAAAACCCTTTTTCTATTACCTAGCACAAACTGGTTAGACCTGGAAACATATAACCACAAGCAACAAATACTTGACCTAGGAAGTTGTATTTATATATGTGTGCATACATACATACATACATACATACATACATACATCATATAATAATAAAAGATAACAATAATTTAAAAAGAAAGAGAAGTTATCAGCTTGAGATTGAATACATTACATATGTGAGGGTTTAGAGGGAGATATTTGAGAAAAAGAAAGAATATTTATTGAATTTTATTTTAATTAAAATTTGCATTAACAATTCTAAGAATACAGAAATAACCAGTTGTTTAACCTACATTAACTGTACATATTAGCAAGACTGCATGCATTAGTTAAACACTTGCAAATGGTATACAAATATCTAATCACTACAATTAAAACTTCTCTTTGTATATGCTTATCTTCTTGATCTCTATAAAATGGAAAATAGGCTTCTATTAATTATAGTCATCTCTCATCCACTTATTTCTTTTCCCAACTAAGTTTTTATATTTATTTATCCAGCCTCCTCTTTCTTCCCCTCCCAATCATTTATAGTCATTATTCTACACTCACACTGACGCTTAAGAGAGAGAAAATGCCTGACCTATTTTTCCTTACAACCTTTAGTTTACATGGCTTTAGAAAATTACAGGATTTTTTTTTTATCTTTAAGTTAGAATAAAAATCTATTACAGAGGCTAGATAGATGGCTTAACATTTAAGAGTACTGTTGGCTCTTAAACAGAGTTCTGGGTTCAATTACTAGCACCCACATGACTGTGACCCACAGGGATCAGTAAGTTAAGTACAGGAGAATCTGTTGTTCTCTCTTGGCCTCCATGGACACCAGGATACATGCACATGCAAGCTAAACAAAGAGTACATAAAATACACTTTTAAAAATTAAAAAGTAATCTACTGCATAAATGCACTGCTTTTCTTTCCATTTACCCATTGATGTTACAAAGTTTGGTTCTATATTAAAAGTATTTCAAATGCTTTTTTAGTTATGATCCTTCACAAAGAAAAGCACTAAGTAGGTCGAACTGCCTTTATTAGTTATTGTCATGTCACCAGATAAACTCACCAGAGAAAGACAACTTAAGGGAGGAAAGATTTATCTTGATTCATAGATTCAGAGTTTCAGTCTGTCATGGAGAGGAAGGCATGGAAGAGTGACTCTGCCAATAGGAGTGCTAATTATTGGCAGATGCTTTGCATAACATGGTAGACCTGTATCCCAAGAGAATGGAACAAAATCAAGGACAATGCAACACATTCCAAGATTCACCACCAGTTACCAACCTTCTCTAAACATGTCTCTCTCCCTGAAAGGTCCATAACATATCTCAAATAGTTCCATAAGTGAAAAATAGACTTTGAAAATATAAATTGCTGGGAACCATTTCAGATGTTACACTGCTTAGTAGTCATCTTGATTTCTACACATCTCTCTTTGACAGTAAAATATATCATGATCTGGGCCTTCATCAAATTTATTATAGTTATTTATAGATCTTGTTCCTTGTGATAGTAATCTCCTAGATCAAATCCTGATAAAGTACTATAGTCAATTAAAAAGCTAAATATGATCCATTTCAAGTTAGCAGATTAACTTTGTGGTATTGAAATATTTACTATGGCATTGTCCTTAATTATAGTGTTATTTAGTTAATAATGCATAGGAAATCAAGAAAGAATGGGGTGAGATGCTAGTGGTAAGGAAAAGCTAAAGAGAAATCTACCAGTTCTCTTAGAAGTGAATAAGTAAAATAAAAAAAGAAGAAATGAATAAAATAGCTGGGTTCTTAAACACCTTTTGGCCTCCATCCATGAGGAAAAAAAATCTAACTAAAATATAGAAATAAGTAATACTCATGTGTTTGTCTCACCTATTTGTGTTTATCTGTTGATGATTGCAATCTCTCTCACAGAGCCTGAAAATAGCCTTGCATCAGAAATATAGGGTACAAACAAGTTCAGAAATATGTAAGGAAATGCCCTGAGTCCTTCTCAATCAGTGTTTGATACTGAAGAAATTATGTACTTGTGTGCTAAAAAGAAATGGCAATTAATTATGATGAGCATTATGACTTCCATCGGCATTCTGAAGTCTTGAATGAGGTCATTACTGCTGAGGTATAGAATAGAAATCCATGGGTACTGACTATGACAGATGATTACAAGATCTGAAGAGTCAGGCAGAAATTGTGGTATCTATGGGAACCATTTTAATACATTATCTGAGATAAAAATCATAGCTCATACAATTTACAAGTTTTAACTATATGAACTATGCACTAGGCATCATGAAACCAGACAGGGCAATGTGGTCACTGTCACAAAGGGTAAGGAAAGGTGGAAGAAAAAATTATTGACATCTGTATGACAAGCCCATCCTAACATTCTAACCATTTAGTCTCACTTTCAGCACAGACACCATTAGAAACAATGTCTCTCATATAAAGCAGAAACATAAGTGAGCTGAATATTGTTTTGATGTTTACAAGACCTTAACCTGGAAGAATGAGTTAACTTATGAAGCTTAGATTATATGTCCCTCCTCACTCTCTTAGTGTCATTTTAGAAGCTGAAGCATAAAACAGTTAAATTGCTTCCAGAATTATAGAGGAAATATGCCTTCTTCCTTGTCTTGATTTTAAAATCGCTACTTTTGTTCTTGTTATGATTTTTTTCATGTCTTTCATAATAGCAGAACAGAAAAGTTAAATTTGAATATCTGAGTTAGTTGCTCACTTTCTTTTTCCCATTTAAAATAATTTGGTTACTTGACCCTCCAGTCGATGGTGCATGCTCAGATTTTCATTCTGTTATTCTATAATGTTCTGGTTTATGGTGCTTAGGGTTTTCTCCTATACAAATCGTTTTATTCCCTTCATATATTCTGTCTCTCAGTGTCTCTGTTACTCTGTTGATCTCTATACCTCTGTCTCCATGTCTCCATCTGTTTCTCTGTATTTGTTTCTGTTTTCACTTCCAATTGACACCTGTACACATAGACATACAAATACTAATGAACTTATTGCTTTAACCTTTTCAATTATTTTAATGTTTAAGCACATATTCTAAAGATGTATCCACAAAATATATCTTTAAACTGTTTTCTTTTCATCTAGAAAAGAAAATGATGAGTCTTCTTAGACTTTGAATCACTCGCCTCTCTTTGACCTATACACTGTAAAGGCCAGCAGCCAGTAGGTGATAATATGTCGTCACTCATACTCCATCTTATTTTTTTTTTGACAAAATATTTCTCACTGAACCTCTAGATCAATAATTGGCTGTACTTTCTGGTACATCCAGACTGGCTTGCCAGCAAGCCTCTGTGTTGCTACTGTCTCTATTCTTCCATTACTGGGATTACAGGCACATGTCATGCTTGGCTTCTTATATGAGCACCGGGCATGAAATGAAGGTCTCCCTGCTTGCCTGGCAAGCAATGTATCAAAGGAAAAGCAATATTCTAAAGCAGTGTGCCAAAGCTATTCCCCCTACTCCACTTATTACTTTTTAAACATTAGAATTTAAGATCTTACATTTAATTAAGAAGTACCTTTAATTTATATAGTTTGCCAATATATTAAACCAAAGATATATTTCACAAAAAATATCACAAAAAATGTACAAAAAATGTATCCCAAATAAATCAGAAGTTATATACCAAATATGAAACAGTCAGACATTTAACATTTGCTTTTAAATGTATACATGGGAATTGAACCAACAAAATAAACATTCCAAAACAAAAAACGATGAGGGTAAAAAAGGAAAGCAATACATAATTGAAATATTAACCTGGAGAGTAAAGTACATGCATAACTTTCCGCATTTTAACAGAAACTTTCATCTTTCAGTATATAGGGATAAATGAAATTGAAAAGCAGAAAGAATTGGAGGGTAACTACTATGAAACAATATATTCACATTTGCTAAATAATTTTCTCCTTAAGATCACTTGTATGGATGGATTATATTTTTATTACAGGACAATTATAAGGGGAAATATATATATATATATATATATATATATATATATATATATATATATATTCCAAAAATATACATGTGTATATATGTGTATACATATAATCATGTAATGTTAGTTAATGGAAAAAAAAAAAAAAGGCCATGATTTTGAAAGAGCAAGGAGAGATGTATGGGAGGATATGGAGGATGACAAGGAAGGGAGAAATGTTTACAGGAAGGGACCCATGGCTTCAGCAGCATATGTAGCAGAGGATTGCTTTATCTGACATCAATGGAAGGGGAGGCCATTGGTCCTGTGGAGGGTTGATGTGCCAGTCTAGGGCAATGCTATAGCAGTTAGGCTGGAGTGGGTGGGAGGATGGGGGAGCACCCTATTAGAGGCAAAGCAGAGGGGGGATGGGATGAGGGAAACAGGGAAACAATTGAAATGTAAATAAATAAAATAACTGATTTAAAAGTAAAACTACAAAAAGAAAAGAAAAAGAAAAAGAAAGAGAAAGAGAAAGAGAAAGAGAAAGAGAAAGAGAAGACAAGAGAAGAGAAGAGAAGAGAAGAAAAGAAAAGAAAAGAAAAGAAAAGAAAAGAAAAGAAAAGAAAAGAAAAGGACATAAACATTGTCTCCTACAAGGCTGTACTGTGTGGGAGTCACAGTGCTCAACCTAATACACTCCTTTATCCCTTTAAGACAGAATAATATTTTTAAGCAAAAACTGCACTTTATTGGGTTTGAGTATCTCTTTATTCAACAATTTCTTCTAGATGTTGCAACGCTTTAAAAAGACAATAGAATAAGAGGCTGCTTCTTACCTAATTCTCATCCCATGCTTGCAAGATTCTCTTCCTACAGTTATAAGAACAGTGCATGTTGATTAGATTAACCCCTGACTGACTGGCCAGAGAAAAAGAAAGAGAGAAGGAAAGGTTGGAAAGCATCTGGTGAAAGAGCTAAACATGAATCAGTGGTTTTGCTTAGAAATTCAGCAGGGCAAAGAAAAAGTTATTCATATGAAGTATTACAATTTCAAGAGAACCTGGCCAGCCAAGTATGAAAAGCTCTATAGACCAGATTCCCTACCCTTTTGTATGGCTCTCTAGTTATCTCCCCCTCCCTTTTCAGGAGTCTGACAGGCTTGGCTCAACCCTCTCTTATATTATGTTCCCTCCTAATTTTAGTTTTCAGGTTACATCTCAATGTTCTCATCTGGCCAACATTTCCTTCTATCCCTGAAGGAACACTTTACCCTGGTGCATGTCTGGACCAGTATGACCACATATATACCTACAATAATATTTTGCACCTTCCCTTACTGGCGTGTGTTGTATTCACTGCTTTCTGCAGTAACCAGAAAACTAGATGAACAGATGAACATAGACAGCACACTAGCTAGCAAAGATCCATGCGTTTTATATTCTTCTTGTTCTTATCTGTAGATGTGATGTGACTAGCTTCTTGAATTCTTGCCTTGCCTTCTCTAATAAGATCTATAGTAATCCAGGCAGTGTAGGTGTACATGTTCAATCCCAGCCCTTGGGAGGCAGAGGAAGGTGGATCTCTGTGAGTTTGGGGCCAGCTTGGTGTACAGAATGAGTCTGAAGTGAATTTAGTAATTACTCATGTTCAAAATAAATATGTATTTGTAATAGTTTTGTTTAAACTAATAACCTATTACAAATTTCAGAAAATACCATGAAAAGAAAAATATAGTATGGAAATACAACAGCACACTGAAATACATTAAAGGAGCTTGAATAAACAATACACTGCAATTATAACTGTCCCTTTAACATTTTCAGTTAAAAATCCATAATAATGTCACAATGAGCCTCCTTGTAGCAATAACTAACTATAACTATTATTAAATAACCTATTTGGTATCATGAAATAATTTAAGTATTTTATTGTAAAAATTACTCTGTTGAATAGAATTTAATATCAAAAAGGCTGAACAACTCTGTGCTGGTAGAATATTCCACTAACACTAGTTCTTGACAAGGTGATACAGAGTAAACTTATACTCTGCTTTAAAAAAAATAGAAATAATTCTGTTGCTATTTGCTTTATAAATGATCTCAAGCTTGTCAATAATTTATGAATAAATAACACATTCTAGCGTCCTTCAGAAATGATATGAAAAGTAATTTATCTAGTACATACTAATAAATTTGTTTTTCTTCCCTTTATTCTCCCTAGGCTTTTTAATAGTATGTCATTTCTTATGCTGTTTCAAATAACTATTGTAAAACTATAACAAGTATTCAAATTTCTCTATATACTAGATCATGAAGATATTTTAAAATATCCCTCAGATTAAGCATTTGGAAGATAAAAGATGTTGAACTCTTCAAATTGTGTTGGAAACTAGTCACTGCCTATTACACAGTCAATGTGAATTCATGTTTCACAAAAGAATTTTCTGTAATTAGTATTCCTCATAAGGCTTCTACATGCATTACACAATTGAGCAATGTTTATACAAAGTGAACCTAATATGTTTAAATTTAATTATGGTTTGTAATGAGGAGAATATTATGGAAATGCTGGAAAAGTTAATCTCAAAAGGAGTTTATCTAAGCCTTTTATGGTACACATACAAAGGCTGCTAAAGCTATTCGTCCTGGGAAGGAATATTTAACATTCAGATCTTATGAATCAATCACAACATTGGGGCAAATTTAGATATATTTCTAGTTTGGAAAGATAAGTGTATCATAATTAGACCTTTGAATTGTAGATCTAAGTGCTCCATCTACACATATGAGTATATAAAAAGTAACCATAGAATAAGGCTAAAGCATCCTACTGGATTTCATTACTAAGTGATTGAAGCTGACAGCCCTATGCTATTTGCAAAGAGGACTTCACGGGGAGTTGAGAACAGATGCTAAACAATATGGCATATCTGATTTCACAGTGCTCACAAATGCCAGCCTCTGGTAGGCTTTATGAGGTCAAAGGATTAGTAAAACTGTAGTCTGCAGGAAAACAGGGTATGTAAGTAGAGAGAGCTAAGCAGGTGTGCTGAGATGAAGTCCTTCTGTGTTTCCCCCAAGGGTGTCTTGTTTACCCTTCAGCTTTTGCCTGTGCAGAAGAAGGGAAAAATAAGGCTTGGGTAATTCAACTCAAGAAATCAATTTTATGAACACTGAATAGGATGTGAACATGTATACTGAACTAAATGTGTGCTATGCCAAATCTTAGTGGTATGTAAACTCTACATATTAATGATCATAAGAATAATGTCTGATGTATATTCATGCATAGATATGAAGCATGAAATACCTTGGTGGGAAATAATTCAATTATGCAAATGTAATACTAATGTAATCTTGGTAAAAAAGAATGCTGTATATGAAATTAAGGTTTATAAATTTTCCATGTCACTGAACGCTTTATGTGATGCTTGAATTATCAGCCATTTTATCATTTCAATTTGGGGACATTTTCCCAACAGAGAAAAATAATATTTAGTTTTCACCACAACAGTGGAATTTTTATCTAAGGTAGACAGTTATCTAGACAGAGATGAAACATATATAATTACCACATAATTTTTGAGACTTTTGACAATAGATGCCAATTACAGATGTTTGTGTCAAAGACTAAAGGCATGGAATATTAAGTTTGACCAACTTTTCATATCATAAAAAATAATTAAATTGAGTTTGACAGTATCTCACAATTATTCTGTTATGAACATTCATCCAAGTTCTCTGACAGTTATAAGAATATTTGTATTGAGTATGTGCCAATATTTAGATGAAATATTTTAATTAAGTGCTATTAAATATAATAATAAATATTTCCTTTTTTACAATAATTGAGAACCTTTCTTATTTATCCTGTTAGCTGATCATGATTTTTTAAGAACATTAATTGTCAAACAATGCTATAGAAATTGCTTCCTATTTTTCTTCTCTGTGAAATAATGCTGTAAGGGACATAAATATTTGTACTAAGTTCAGGATCACTGAAGTATCTTTTATCATTTACAACTGGTGACATTATAGCTTGTGGTTGTCATTGGGTATACAGCTTATGATTTTGGAGTGACTCAACTATGTTTAGTCTACATAAAGTTAACATGAACAATGGGAAATAGCTCCCAATCTTAATTATGCTTTAAATTGGGATGCATTTACTTGGTGTGTGTTGGTGAACAATGCTTACAGTTTCTATACAGTCATGCATAAGTATATAATGATGAGGTACAAAAGAAATTAAACTATTTTATAGTATAAAGTTAAACAATAATAAACTTTCACCAGGTAAATTAGCAGATGACCTTTGTCTAAAGACATGAAGATTACCTTTAGTATGAATATTACTTTATACTTTTCATGCAACAATTATATATTAGAAGTGGGTTAAAGCCAGGCGGTGGTGGCACACGCCTTTAATCCCAGCACTTAGGCGGCAGAGGCAGGCAGATTTCTGAGTTTTAGGCCAGCCTGGTCTACAAAGTGAGTATCAGGACAGCCAGGACTACACAGAGAAACCCTGTCAAAAAAAAAAAAAAACCCATAAACAAAGACATGAGTTAAAACATGACAAAATTAAGCATTAATTCATTCCAAAAATGAGCTGAGTTGCTAATTGGAAGTTAGTTACTATTTAGAGAGTAGAAGACTTGTTTTCTTTGCAGACTAAGGCACTAATTTCAGTGAATGTACTTCTGATACACAAACAAACAAACAAACAAACAACAAGCATACCACTCATAAAGAGGAAGAGGAAGCAGGTAGATTTTTAGGTTTGCACAATTAAAAATAAAACTACATTATCTCCTTGACAAGGAGAGTTAAATCTCTTCATGTCCTAATTTGGCTTTCTATTCCTGTGACAAAACAAAAGCTATCTGGGGAGAAGAGAAAGAAAAAGTTACTTGGACTTTATATTTAAACCAGAGTTCATCATTGTATGAAGCCAAGGAAGGAAGTCCAGCAAGACAGGAGCCAGGAGTCAGGAACTGAATTGGAGACAAGGAGGCACACAGATATCTGGCTTTTCCCCATAGTTTTCTCAGCCTACATTCTATTATTACACTTGTAAAACATCTTACTACATTACTGGAGTCTTTAGTTAAAATAGGTTATTACTAACTGAAAGTTGCATACTGTTTTTTTAACTATACCATTTTTTTATTTTTTAAGTTGTATATATTGGATTATATAATTTGTATGAAATCAATTTTTTCTGTAAGTTCTGTATGCATGTACAAAAATAGACATGTTTAAGTAAATTATGTGAATATGTTTACCCACCGCATATTTATATGTAAAGGTAATAAGAATAATTTAAGTTATATTTTTCTACATATTAAGAAACAAGTGTTATTTCTCATCATGAAAATATTTATTGATGTTTCATTAAATCAGATTATTTCTGCTGTCTTCCTGAAATATTTTTTACCCTGAAGATTAGATTTGAAAATGTGTGAGACTGAATAACGTTTATATAACTAGGTACAAATAAAGAATTGTAAAAGTAACTTTTATTTGCCTGAGGTAATTGTTGTCTCAGAGGATTACAGCTGAATAAGCTAATCTTTTCCAGTTTTTTCTTAACTCTGGCTGACTGCTTCAATTGAACTCTTCTGGCTCAAATGCCTCTCCAAGATGACTGATCCAACCAGGTTTCTCTCAGCTTCTCACTGATTTTCTCTGCATGGCCTCTAACTAACTCTGGCAGTCTGTTCTAATCTGGCTCCTTACTCTCTGGCTTCAAGTGCCTCTTCTGACCTACACTGAACTGCATAAACTCACTTACAAACTCAACTCAACTGCACTACACTCACTGTTCTGACTCCCAACTGATTGACTATACTCTGTGTTCCCTGCTCTTAAACAGATGTTCTGAGAGTTGGTCATATCCTACCTCTGACTTATTCTTTCAAACCTTTCTCTGATTCTTCACCTTTTATGCCCTTCAATCATTTGGGATTAATGATGTATACTAGAGGGATGTCTGTACTCTAAACAGATTACACAGACATTTGGATGTGAACCCTTGCCAGAGCAGCCATGCTAACTATATTAAAATTTCTCAGTAAAGATCTATACACAGACCGCCTTATACTTTATACCATCTACTGTGTAACTTTGCTTCACTATTTTCTGAAATAGCAATAACATATCCATCAGCTAGCCAAATTAAGTGATTTTTTTATTTTATTATTTAATTTCATTTACTATTATTATCTTTATCTATGTTTATATGATGTGGGAGGTCCATATGTCTCTGAGTGTGCATGTATGATTGTATGTGAGTGTATTTGTGAATATATGTGTAGATATGTACCTACAAATGCAGATGTATGCATGCCAAAATATGTGTGGATTTCAGTAAGTGTTTGAGAGTCCTTTTTCTCTTTCAGACATGGAATTGAATTTAATGCTCTTACCATTAGAGCTATCTTACCTGCCCTAAAAGAATGTGTAGTGCAAATTTAAAAACAGAATTCACTTTACTACATGGTAAGAGGTCATAAATCTTTAATGCAGTTGGTTACTAGGTAAAATAAACTAGTGTTGGAAACCTGTATTTTCTTAACACAAACAAACAAACAACAACAAAAACCTTCTCTGGGAAAAATGCTGCTATTATCAGGGTAACATCCAAAATAACCTGATCATGCTCATTTGAGTCACCTGAGCATTAAACTCTGTTTCTGATCAACCATTCTGAAATTGATGAAGTCTGCTACCTGTAAGAATGGTATTAGAATAAACAAAACATCTGGGTCTGCATATACCTAAAGCATGCACACCTGCACACCGAGTGTGGATATTAAGATCTTTGTGTCTTGCTACTGGAATACTTAAATTGATCTTGATGTATTGATAAGGCTGCATATAGTAACCAAAATGCTGCTGTTGAATAAGAAGAAATTTATGGTTTCTAAATGTATCTTTTGAAGCATTAAAGACAGAAGTCTATTAAGTCACTAGCACTCTCATTATTTAGACAACTTTTTTAAAGGATATACATAAATTATGCACCTTGGGGGCTACTTTCTGTGCCTGTATAATTGACTGTGCTGCCAAGAACTATAGACAAGCACTCACATTTATAGATTTTGTTTGATGTATGTTGTAAATCACATTCAAGAATCTAGCATGTGTAAATCTATTTAGTTACATAAACAATATAATCACTCATTAACAAAATATACATTAGTAAATATTAATCTTATATAGTTCATCTAATGCCTTACAAATATTACTCTAAGATTTGTGTATTAAACAAGTCCATATTGAAACATGCACAAATGAGCAGGTTTATCTGATATTATTGTTAGTAATTCTGACGATGTTTTAGCAAAAATGTGTGCCATTTTTGTATGAAGGAGACATTTCAGAGGTGAAGTTCAAAGTTTCTAAAATTAAATCAGGAAATCTAGGTTGTAGGCAGCACTCTGAGGAGGCTTGACCTCTGCACAGGAAGGACAATGTTTACAAGGACAAATTTGGCTGGGTTGCCCCTGTCTCTGTGATGATGAGAAATGCTTGATATTGGACAAATAGCTTAGTGATTTAGAGAGCTTACCATTGGTCCAGAAGAACTGTATCAAGTTCCCACCTCTCACGCTAGGTTTTTATCACTATAGAATCCAGAAAATTCAATACCTTCCCCTTGCTTCTCAGTGTACCCACACATACACTTAAATATAATTAATAGAAATGAAACTGCTGGCATAGTTACTAAAAATTAACACTTTCAGACACAGTTCTTACAAAGTAACCATAAACATAAAAACAAAATTGGAAAAATATATTTGTTTGGCATATATTCTGGCAAACTCAAAAAAGAAAAAGAAAAGAAAAAGAAAAAGAAAAAGAAAAGAAGAAAAAAGAAACCTAGTACCAGGTGACAAGATTTAGAAGTTAAAATTCCTAGTTTTTTTAATCATTTAAATTTGAACATCAGTTTTTATCTACATATTATACCAGGAAAACTGAATCAACTATAAACACACCAACAAAAGTAGAATAACAATATTAGCATATAACATGTATTTATTATTTAGTTAGCATTATCCCTATGTGTAATTCGTGAGAAAGTATTGATTTATAAGTACCTTCATATAGTTGCACAACTGATAATTCAGCTTCTGCCTGTTTATGCTACCATGTGATGCAATATGTTCTTTCCAACACACTTTTTCTATTTTGTAAACATAGAAGTCATATTTCTAGCATTCAGCCATGTATGAAAACAGGGTAGAAAATATCTAGATAGAAAAATCTACTCACATGACTGTGAGTTGCCATGGGTTTAACTATTAGTGCACAGATATATGGCCTACATGTGGCCCTTTGTTTTCACACCCCAATTTCATTGTTTATTTTTCAATACTCCTCGTTTTGCTTAGCTATGGTTTCTAAATTTTACTGTACAAAACTATACAACTTCTGTATTAAAAAAATATATGGCCAATAAACCCTATACTATATTCATGTGATCCAGATATAGTCAATTGATAGCCTGTACTTGTCAAAAAAATGGATCTAATCTAATTCTGGAAGGGTTATTAGAATATTCGTTAGCCTTGACTACAGGATCCTATTTAAGAACTTAGATTAAGTACAATACCTTTAGTGCTATTTTTTTTCCTAAAATTCTTTCATATTTTCTTAATATAGTAAGGGCATAGAGAGTATTTAAATTGAAAGCATGGTTCTTCGCTTACAGGTTCCCGGTGTGTAATGAAAAGCAGGATAAAACTTGATAGCTCTACTGACAATTTTTATCTGCCTCTCTTGCCTTCAGTTTGGATCTGATTCCTCCTCTCCTCTGTACACCAGCATGTTAATCACTTAAGGAATGCTCATAAATTCATCTCCATCTTTCAATGTCAAGGTGTTCTGCTTTATCTTTTTAGTGAGCAGGGGCGGAATGTATTTCCTTCTGAATATGTTGCTTTTATTCTCCTCTCACTGCCTTTCCCATTCTTTTCTTGTCTTACTAATTTCTTTCTTTTTCACAAAAAGTTCTCTTCGTCAATTTACAGATAATATTTATATATATATATATATATATATATATATATATATATATATATATATATAGACTCTGCATATATACTGCATGGAAACATGCAGTATTTCTCATTCTTTTTTAGACCCCTAATCCTTATGTTTTCTTTTCTACTCTCATGTCAAAGAGGCATATCTTTATTCTTTCCACTTAATGCTTTTGATACCTTGTCACATGTACATGGCTAAAATGTATGGGTTTATATTGAGTCATCTCTTCTTCACTGTTAGAATACATGCTTTTGACCAGCCCTGCTCCACAGGACATGATGTTGTCATCATGACTCTATAATGTAGTGAGGGATTAGGTATTGTGGTGGATCTATAACTACTCTTTTTGCTTAAAACTGCTCTGCCCAATTGGTTATTTTATGTTCCCACATAGGCTTTAAGACCTTTTTTATTTTCTAAGTTTGTTAAGTCTCATGAGGATAACATTGAATGACAGACTCACTCTTGGTAATTTATCTGTGTTCACAAGACATGCCTGACAATCCCAGATGATGGGAGGACTTTCCATCTTCTACTGTCTTCTTCAATGTCTTTATTCAGTGTTTTGTTGTTTTTAATTATCTTGCACAGATTTATTTCCAGGTATTCAAAGGTCATTATGAGTAACATTTCTTCATTTCTTTGTTTGATTGTTGTCTGGGTAAGGGAGTTTTGCATACCTGAATGTCTGTCCACAACTTCTGTTCCTGATGTCTATTGAGGCCAGAATATGTAATAGATCTTCTGGACCAGGAATTACAGATTCTTGTGAGCATCAACTGGATGCTGGAAATCAAACCCTGGTCCACTGGAAAAGTAGTCAGTGTGCTCTTTTGTTTTTTAATATATAGTATTTTATTTTATTTTATTTTATTTTCATTCCAGTCATTGCTCCCTGCTTGCTCTACCTCTCACAGTTCCTCATTCCATTCCTCCTCCTCTGAAAGTGAGCTCCCAACCCACCAGTTCTCCCCTTTCCATGGGGCCTCAAGTCTCTTGAGGATTAAGCACATTTTATTCCATTGAGGATGGACCAGGCAGACCTCTGCTACATATGTTCCAGTGGCCATTGACCAGCCAGTGTTTATACTCCTGGATGGTGGTTTAGTCTCTGGGAGCTATCTGAGGTCTGGGTTAGTTGAGGCTATTGGTTTTCCTATGGTGTTACTCTCCCTTTCAGCTTCTTCAATCATTCCCCTAATTTAACAATAAGGGTCCCTGACTTAATCCAGTGGTTGGGTGTTAAGTATTTGCTTCTTTCTCCATCAGCTGTTGGTATAACAGTTTGGTAGCACCATCTATTACAAAAAATCCATTCTAATTTGACCTTGTAATTCAGACAACCACCTGTGTTTGCTAGCTTTTGTCACAAATAAAAAAACATGTTTTCTATATTTGTGGAGTGGGTAAATTTACTATGTAGAATACAGTTGTACTAGTAAATGTTAGCTATCTTCAGTCCCTCAGAAATCAGAATATTTAAGGAAGCATACTCTCGTTTAATTTTTAAAAACCCTGAATTCTGAGTCTTTAACTTGAAAGCTGGCAAAATGCATCTTATCTTTAAAGAGATTTCCATATATATATATATATATATATATATATATATATATATATATATGAGAAGTACAACATAGTTTACAGTTATATATTTTCAAACAAAATGCCCTTAGCAAAAGGAAGATAGAAGAATTTCTTTTCTCTTAATTCAAAGAAAATTCAATTAGCATTTTCCTGCATCTAATTTCTTTAAGTACACAAATTTCATTCATAATATAGTAAAAGACTTTTACTGGCACAAGCTAATGTATGTCATAGTCATAAGAACAAAGTAGATAAAGGCTACTGTAACCAAATTTCCAAAGGTATTTTGTTGTTGGTACATTGCCCTTTAATTTCTATGATTACTAATGTCCTTGAAATTTGTTAATACAAAGTAGAAGGTATTGTTTAAGTATATTGTCCAGAGGAAAAACATAGAGACTGAATTATGAGTTTTGGAATTGATGAAACTTTCTAGGTCACCAACATAGGGACTTCTATTATTGTGATGTGAAGTAGTTGAAAATATGTATTCTGTGATTGAGCATGAACTAAATGTTGCTTAAAATCAGTTCATTTTTTCACTACAATATCCTGCTTATTATTTTAGATTTTCAAGTAGAATATTTATGTTTTGAACCCAAATTTTTCAGAAAAATCAAAAATAAAATGTGATTCTTCTGTTTGCATGAGATCTTCTTTCTCTAAAAGACCTTAGCATACGTTGTTAACCCTTCTGGAAATTATTTTTGGGGGAATTAGTGAATGAGGAAGAATAAATTTGTCACAATTGTTGGAATGCTGCCTAAAATCCTGTAGAACTTATCTAATGATTCAGAAAACAATTTTAATGTTGCAGTTCTCATAGGCAGAACTACATACTGCTCCTACGAAAATATAAATCTCCTGTATCTTATAAATACATGACAGGTAAGCCTAAAATTAAATTTTATAATCACACACTCCAATAGATTTTTGTTTCTGAATTATTTTAGGTTGCATACACTTTAATAAAATCTTTTTTTATTAGATATTTTATTTATTTACATTTCAAATGCTATCCCAAAAGTTTCCTATACCCTCCCCCTGCCCTGCTCCCCTACCTGCCCACTCCCACTTCCTGGCCCTGGCATTTCCCTGTACTGGAGCATATAAAGTTTGTAGGACCAAGGGGCCTGTCTTCCCAATGATGGCCAACTAGGCCATCTTCTGCTACATATGGAGCTAGAGACACGAGCTCTGGGGATAATGGTTAGTTCATATTGTTGTTCCAGGAAGATAAATCAGTTGGTTGAATTCCTGTTTTGTAAGCATCATGAGAACTGGGGTCTAAGTACTCAGAACTCATGTGAAGAAAGGGACAGGCACTACATACAGTTAAGGGTTGCTGAGAGCAGAAAAATTAGTCTTAACCAATGGAAGAGTCCAACAAATGGTTATCCAGTAACAAACGGTCATCCATGAAATCTTATAAACAAGTAATGTATAACAGTCTAAGCAGGCAATATTGTACATAAGCATATGCATATGTATATGTATATACACATGTATATGTGCATGCACACACACCACACACATATATGCATGCACATATGTATGTATGTGTATATCTATGCATGTATATATGCATATTGTGTTTTTGCAACAATAAATGAATGAAATGAAATGAAAATTTTAAAAAGCAATGATTCTAAAAGAGATCAATAATGGTTGTATGGAGGGATTTAGATAGAGGAAAGAAAGGCAGGAATTATATTATGACATTGCCATCTTAAAAATATAAGAAATAAGTTTTTTTAGAAGATAGGAATATATCTTTTAATTACAAGAAATGCACTTTTAATTCTTGTTCTGGGGCAGTAGAGACAGGTCCATCTATGAGACTAACTATCCAGCTAGTCTTGTCTACTTGTCAAACTTCTGCTCCATGTGAGTAGATTTAAAAGTAAGTGTGTACAGTACCTGAGGAACAGCCCACTAGGGAACAAACACAAGCATCGATGTGAGGACTTAGCTCATATTTATCAGCTACTTTTGAACAGAAATATATTTGTCAGCGTTATCATCACTTCTAAGTTTTATACAATTGCATATTTTACATTTTTAATCAAATATATGTGAAAATCCGCACTACTCCCCCTTCACAACATCTTTCTGCATTAAAAGTCACCATAGTCTGAATAGGACAAAACTGAAAGTATTTCAGTGTTTGCAAGACACTGAATTCAGCTGTCAGTAGGGTATTTAAACCTTAGTGATAAAGCCTTTAAATCTATTAATATTTGTACTTCTCTTTATTTAAATTTTAGTATCAGCAGAGAGAAAATTGACTATACTACCTTATTTTAGTATGGACACAGACACATTAAAATTATTAAGATATATATGTATGTATAATTACCTTCTGAATTTAATGCTTATTCCATCAAGTAGTAAAATCTCATTGAAGACTGCATAATTTATTGTAGCTAATTTAGGCACTCGAACATTTTATGAGACTTAAAAAGCCTCTAAGGCTTTTTCACCTTGGGAAAGGCAATTGATGTTTCTTTCTGAGAAGAAATTGCTTTCCTTTAAGCATTCCTCATCTATTAGTCTCCTTCTAACAGCCCAGGGTTGTGCATAAAGCCTGGAATTAATGATTACGCAGCAGGTAAAAAAGATTATATACATTTGGACACATCATATGCTCTAAGCAAAAGTAAGAGCCACAACCAAAGCAATTTTACTCATGTTTCAAAACTATTTCTATAATCCTATAATTTTCATTCTTTATTTTTGCTTTTGAGTTGCAAGTAGAATCACAGGGAAATTTAAGCCTATAGTACTGTTACTTGGGCTGACATTGTAGATCCTTGGCAGTGCACCTGCCTCATTTATACAGACCACTGGGTTCTAATTCCAGCAAAACAAAACAAATATATATATATATATATATATATATATATATATATATATATATATATAAAATCTATGTGTGCATGTATGTAATGTACATATTATAGATACATATATATAATATATGTTTAATATATAATATACATATTATATTAAACTATATATATAGTTTTTTTCCAATTTTTATTAGATATTGTCTTCATTTACATTTCAAATGTTATCCCGAAAGTCCCCTAATCCCTCCCCCATCCCCTGCCCTGCTCCCCTACCCACCCACTCCCACATCTTGGCCCTGGCGTTCCTCTGTACTGTGCATATAAAATTTGCATGACCAAGGGGCCTCTCTTCCAAATGATGGCCAACTAGGCCATCTTCTGCTATATATGCAGCTAGAGACATGAGCTCTGGGGGTACTAGTTAGTTCATATTGTTTTTCCACCTATAGGGTTAGAGACCCCTTCAGCTCCGTGGGTACTTTCTCTAGCTACTCCCTTGGGAACCCTGTGTTCCATCTAATAGCTGACTGTGAACATCCACGTCTGTGTTTGCCAGGCACTGGTATAGCTTCACACGAGACAGCTATCTCAGGGCCCTTTTCAGCAATATCTTGCTGGCATATACAATAGTGTCTGCATTAGGTGGCTGAGTTTTATGAGTACCTTACTGCTGTGAAATATGGAATCATTGCCTGAGAATATTAGGGGGCTAGAGAATCATGTAACTGTGGCTCCAGGCATAGTGATTACCTGGAATTTCTTGTTATATTATTTCTCTACCTGTGTCTTAGAATCTTATGAAGAGAGACATGAATACAAAAAGCTAACATAAAATTTGTAGAAAAAAAATATAGAAAAATGACTTTCTATCAATTGTTGTCACTTAAGAAACACCTTATAATTTGATTTCAAATTTTTAGTATAACATTGAACAGGTCAAAAGTGCAGGGACTTACAGGTGTGCAGTCATGGTGTAACTAATACATCGTTCAACTGATACAGCTATTCATTTTACAATTTAATCTTACCAGAAGAATACAAACAATGCATATAAGCCCAAACTCAAGTACAAGCACACACAATTAAAACTGTGTCATAATCTTAATAAACTAGATATAGAAAACTTAAATACCACAAAGGCAAAGAAAAGGTGTGTCTATATATATATATATATATATATATATATATATATATATATATATATATGGATTACAAACTGAAAATTACCACAGGAAATCAGAAATTAAAAGCAGTCATAAGTTTTCTTTAGCTTGAAAACCCAGGTTACTGGTAATAAAACCTGGGGAGTTTGGTGCTAGAGAGAAAGCTCAGCACTGATATTTCTGGTCTTTTAAAGGACCATGTTCAGTTTCCAGAGTTCACATGATGGCTCACAAGCATATATACCTCCAGTCTCCGAATACTTGACACTTTCTTCCAACCTCCTTGCACACACTGGTACACAAACATGCATGAAGCCTAAACACTCATTCATATATAAAATTAAATTAAATTAAAATAGAATTCATAAAGAACCAAATAAAATTTGAGTTTGAAATATAACAGTTCAAATAACAGCAGTCAGTGACAAAAGACAAAAGGGATTCTTTCAAATGAAGGTGATATGCTCTTCCAGAAGGTAGGAGGCATGTTAGGATATGAAGATGTTTACTTAACAAAGAGCTAGTGAGGAGTTCCACAAATTAAAATAATGTTGTAACTAATAAAATTTATAAGTTATCCCCCAATTTCTTTGGATGAAAATAAATGACAAATGCTTTATATGTCAAAGACTTGGCATCTCTTTGTATAAGAGTAATTGACTTTCTTGATTCCTACTTAAAACTTTTAAAGTACTGTACAAAACAACTAATCAAGTTTATTATATTGCAGACATCATTATATTCCACACATAGTAAAAGAAATGTATCTGTTATGCAAAGTAACCTATTGAACACTAGCCAACATGTTATCTTTATAAAATGTTTTATCTTATTATACATTTTCATTTATAGTATGGTATAGTTTGCCATTGTGTTTGGACCATAAGTTTGTGAAGAAAATATCTGTGTATAAGCAGATCAGCAAAACCAGACATTACAATTATCCAAATCAGAAGTTCTTTCCTGTAAATATCTGAGATGAGTCAGCATGATTATGTAGCAAACAAAGGTGCTTTCCAAGGAAGACTGGTGACTTAAGTCCTGTGTTTACCTTCTTCCTCATACTTAGTATGCATGCACACAGTAAAATCGATGCTAAACTTTCCTATTTGACAAGAGGCATGCTATGAAAAATGATGATTGTAAAGATATCTGATTCCATGGAGGTGGGATGTGTCCTGGTTTTATTGACAAAAGGAATGAAGGCTGCAGATAGATACAAGTGTTAATCAAAAACCACTGTAGGGTAAAGAGAATGTCCTGGATCACAGAGGCACCCTTAATCGCATTAAATACTCAAGTTGAAGAAGGGTACAAAAGAGTGAGAATTACATGAACTCTAAGTAATTGTATCCCTGGTCTAGAAGTTATTCACAAGGGCAAAGGAGCTAACAGAGGTATTCTCCTGGATCAGGACAGAGCTTAAGGTATAGAAGGCAATCTCTCCAACACCTGATTTCATGCTGTAGAGATATAACTTAGATGTTGAAAACCAAAACAAAAGACAAAGTATTAGTATATGATTTACCTTCTGCCACCAAAATTGACTTAATTTATTCTAGTTGAAACATTATATTAAATCAGGCAATGATATCAGTCAGCAATATTGGTTCGCTAAATATCTATATTTATTTCTCTTACTTTTTGAATGATATGTTTATAAAAACATAAAATATGTAATATAGAAATATGAGAAGAATTCTCCCTTAATTTGTGAGAAACTATTAACAAAATTACCATCAACATAAAAAATTTTAAATGTACAAAATGTTATTATAATTTGATTAAGAGCAATTTTTGTCAAAAATAAGTAAGCATCATATCAATACCAAATTCAGATTGAAAAGTTGTATGTATACATGAGTGTTATTGTGTTATGCAAATATACATGTAAATATATATGTATATATGTATATATGTATGTGTGTGTGTGTGTGTGTGTGGTGTCTGTGGGTTTTAAATGAATCTTACCTATTCTATGAAATAATGTAAGCTCAAATATCTACAAAGAACATCTCTAAATCCTAGTGAGTTTTGAAAATGTATTATTTACTTAAAATGCTTGAAATACTTTTCTTAGAATCTTTTTGAGTGTCTGGAAAAAGAAGTGTTTTAAAATATCTGGAAAAAGTGCTTCTATTCAGCTTTCTCACCAGCTGTGTTTAGCAATCATTGTTTCTTGATTTCCTCCCCGTGTCAGGTACTGACTGCATGGAGAGCCCTACATTTCCCATAAGAGTGTCACTGATAAAAGATCTGAAATGAGAGCTGAAAATGCAAGATGTTACAAATGCCCACAGTACACATTCTGAGTTTTGAATTTCACCGCAAACGCCACCAAAAGGTTTTCACAGTAGGCTAGCTGTCTTATGTCTTCCTTGACTTTAAGGTGTGTTATTAACCTTGTCACTGAGGCCCAGTGAGGGAAGTCATATGGTCAGAAAGTGGACAGGGAGGATTGATAAACATGTGTGATAGGGGTGCCTGATGGGAAATTCCCAAAGGATCAATAATAATATTTTGTTGGAAATAAAATAAAAGGTTCCATTATCTTAGGGTCCAAGATATATTTTCATAATATTGCATACCCACATGTGTGTGTGTGTGTGTACCTGAGATCAAGCACCTTGGCATGTATGTGAAGGTCAGAGGACATTTATGGCAGGTGTTTCTCTCCTTCTTCCTCTCCTTTGAAACTCACATGTTCAAGCTTTATTAGCATGCAAGTTCCTGAGGCATCTTGTTGTCTCTCTGTAATATTCTAGCTACACAGTCTTCTGATGTCATCCTACAAAAGAGTGTTATGTCTTAAAATGCTTGTTGTCCAATATTATCTTATTGGAAATATCAATTACCTTGTGCAACTTATTTGCTTTGCATGTAATTTTTGGTTGTTTAATTAGGACAGTCTCTGACTTGGGATTATATAATACATTGTTCTACACATTGGCATAACAGCAAAATTCAATCCAAGTTTATATCATACGTTTATATTTACTGGAGTAAATGGAAAGAATACTGTCGTGTGGACAATGGGAAGTGTGTAATGTAAGCTAATGTTGCAAGGCCATCTGATGAGGACACATTCATTACACATATTCAGTCCAATAACTTCCTGGAATCCTGAGTGAGACTCTTTCAGCAGTATTTAAGTGTGAAGTATCCTGCCCAGTTTTCAAAGTGACTGGGATTTGTCCCCATACAATGTCCACGTTTATGAGTCAGTTGTCAATCACTGGTCACTATACCAAACCTGCAGTCTTGTGAATTCTAAAAATGAATGGAAGCAATTTACCTGTTACATCAACTAATTTATTCACTACACATTTATTGTTTTTCTTCCAGTTTAAGTAAAAGAGCAAGTGTTTCATAGTATTTGTTTTATAAACTGCTGGTATTAACATATGAATATATTTTAAAGGTAATATTGTTTGCAGCCTTCACCAAATCTAAACTATTACCTCACATTAAATTAAAATGTTTATGGCTGAGTGGCATTGTTAAATCATTTCAATGATTAAAAGGCTGTAATAATGCAGGAGCAAATGTAATGTATAAAATGTGCATATGAACCATAGATAGGATGGCATCCCATATATTTTGTGTTAATAAAAGTATATTTACAAATCTGATCATTTTATGAGTTTATGAAAAATTCAACTTTGATTTTAACCAAAATAAGTTCAGTTTTTGACTTTAAGAAATACTATTTTTTCTACAATAACAATATGTCAGATACACCCATGACTATATATAAACTGTAATTGATATTTTGAATAATTGTTTAATAGCCAGAATTTTGACAATACATAATTAAGTGTATGGCGATCAGCTAAATGCCTAGAATTTAAAACATTTTATAAAATGTATTGCTATGTAGACAAAAATCTAAATCAGTTTTAAGACCTGATCTTATCAAATATAGTTCTTCAAGATAAGCTATTAAATGAAATGCCCAAGAATTACCCCAAGACACCAATATGTAATATGCAGCATCAGGCCACAAGATTGATATATAGTATAACAAGGAAAGTTTTATTTTATTTCCTTGAAACATTTTTTACTTCTTTTTTAAAAGGAAATCAATAACTTAAATATTAATTTAAATGTACATATAAAATATATTCATACTGATGTCAGCTTTGCCACTTTGCCATATCCTATAAAGAGTATAATACACTTAAAATTTCAAGATCTATGACTCTTCGCTCAGTAGAATATACATAAATTATTTAAAGCTCCGAGTATTTTAATATATTATAAAAGAATAGCTGTTCTGTTCAGACTTTAGTATTTGTGTAACCTTGGAAGTCTCTGTGTACAAATCCAGACTGTATATTGCTAATGAATCACATGAGGTACTAAAGTATTCATCTATGATGTGCAACATTTTTGCCCTTCAGGATTCTATGTTCTGATTCAAATAAATGTAAGGGGATGGGTATTAGTATGTAGAAATGCATAAGTGTTCATATTGATTGAAATATATATATATATATATATATATATATATATATATATATGTTTACATAAGTATTATTTTCTCCTGCATTTTATTTATTTATATCACTCCTTATCTACAATTTAAAATGGAGTTACACTATTTAACTCAGACTGGCTTAAAATTATTTTTTCCTCTAGAATATATGTATAAGAGTACATCTAGAATACACATGTAAAATATATATATCATGACCCAAACTACCTAAATTTAATAAGTTAAATATAGAACCATTATAATACTGAGAAGCTGATAAAGTGGCTCATCTGGTAAAGCGGCTGCCACCAGCTAGATTATGGATGTGAAAGACGAAATCTTTATAGTGGAGGGACATAAAATGTCCTATACTTTCTTCTTAACAAAATAGAAAACAAATAAATGAAAACAAACTTTGCTTTACAACACCATATTTTCTAATAACTCATATCTTTACTTAAAATCAAAACTTAAAAATGAAAAATACAGATTAAAACCATAAAAGGCTAACAAAAAATTAAAGCCATATATTATGGCATTTGCCTTTAATCCCAGTAATCTAGTGGCACACATATGAAATCATCTCACTTGTGAGCTACAGGCAGGGAGATTTCAAACTCAAAGTTAGCTTGAACTATATAGTGAGATCCTGTGTTGAAGCAAAAAAAAAAAAAAAAAAAAAAAAAAAAAAAAAAAAAAAAAAAAAAAAAAAAAAAAAAAAAAAAAAAAAAAAAAAAAAAAAAAAAAAAAAAAAAAAAAAAAAAAAAAAAAAAAAAAAAAAAAAAAAAAAAAAAAAAAAAAAAAAAAAAAAAAAAAAAAAAAAAAAAAAAAAAAAAGGAAAATAACCAAGGACCTGGAATACAGCTCATTGCTCATGTATGGGCAAGACCCTACATGGTAATTTTTAAATATTGGAGTACCATCAGTGTAGTAGTGGAATGGCTATTATGAGAGTAACCAACTGCTTCCTGCTTTAATTTTACATCTACCCTATAGGCATAAATACATGCTTGCTACTCATGACCTGTAATTCACAGGTCCATAGTACTGATTTGTTTTTCTTTTGTTAAATGGGCATAGATCGAAACTGCTCTCAGAATTCACTTATCTATGTCCAGGTATTATCCATATCTGGAACTTTGAGTCCTCAGTGGAAAAGATTCCTTTGTGCAGTGGTTAGTGGCTAATGGAGAAAGTCACAGCTGCTTAAAGTGCAATGAATAAGTATCTGTGGAGCGTTCAGTTACATGTATGACATCAATATCACTTCTACACCCCAAGGCTTGTGTCTACTCCAGAAGATGATGAAAAAAAATTATAAGAACTGGAGATCAGTGGAGACCAAAGGGAAACAGTGCCTTCTGGACACTGAAGGATGTCTGCTCTCATGGACTCACAAGTGATTACTTGTGAAAAAATATCCCAATAAGAAACCATTTGGTATTGAGAATGGAATTAGAAGGCTTTATGAGTTGTTATCTGAGGAGCTATAGACACTGAATGGCTGATGTTGAAGAGAGATTAAAATTTCCTAGCCAACAATGCCTGAGTGGATAGCCCCATGCCCATATGTATATGACCAAAACAAATTAGAGATGGTATGTTATTGTATTTAAGTAACATAAAATGGGGGGGGGGGGGAAGGATACATAATCAGGAAAGAGTGTTGAACTAAGATATCACAAGAGTTGATTAAGTTGATTAACTTGATTAAGTAGGATCAAAATAATTAGTACATAATTATAAAATAATTTTCAAAGAATTAGCAAAATATTTCATTAGTGAAAAAAAATTTGTGCCTATATTTTGGTTAAATACATCAGAATGAAAATGTATGATTTAATGAGATATACTTTAAACATAGCCTGGATTATAGTAGTTACAGTTTAGCTGACTAAATCAAAGTCTTTGATTCAGTGGATTTTAATTGAATGTGAAAACTGAAGTCCTGTAGCTTTCAGTGAGAGAGGTGAGAGCTGGCTCACAAGGAAGGAGAGTGGCAAGAGCATACACTATTAGTTTTGCTTCCCTACACTCTGCCTTTCAGAAGCACATGTAACACTTCAGAAGAAAACAGGCTTCACAGACAAACACCACTGCTGCCTCCTATAGAAAATATGCAAGGTCCATAATCTATTCCATAACAAGCAATACTGTACAGCAAAGCAGAAATATATTTAAAATCAATTCTACTTTTAAAATGCAGATAGATTTATGTTGGAAATACGTTTACTGTTAAGGCAAGTACAATGGGGAGACCTTGTGGAAGGCTTTCATTGCAGTAAAAATGTCACCCTAGGATCCTTCCTCTTCTGCACATTATGTTGCTTCCATTTTTATTTCTTTTTTAAAATATATATTTAATTATAAGAATGTGCTTTCTGGATGTACACATGAAAGCTAGTATCAGGCATCAGATACCATGATAGGTGGTTATGAGCCACCATGTTGTTGCTGGGAACTGAACTCGGGAACCCTTGAAGAGCAGCCAGTGCTCTTTAACACTGAGCCCTCTCTCCAGCCTACTACACTATTATGTCATAATACATATACATTGCCAACAAAATGGAAATAAATTAAAATATTCCAGGTTTTTCACTTTTACCTCATGCTTCTTACCACCATTTGCACACACACACACACACACACACACACACACACACACACACACCCCGAGGCCAATATTAACTGAATGAGTAAATGTGGTCTTTAATGTAAAATTAATCATATGGATTTGGGGTAAAGATATTAATTTTTCTTTACAAATTTCCATGCTCACTTGAGTTTTATTTTGATATTTATAATTCTTAAAGTCTCTTATTCTACTGTATTTAAAAAACCTTGGGAAAAATAAAAGCATTAGACATCATAATCAACCAAATACAATTACTTTACAACTTAATGAACTTATACACAGTTACTATTATATTGCTTTTATGGAGAAAGATCTTGCTTAATTTTTTGCAAAGATTAATTTTATCTATTTTGTAATTTCATATCTGGTGAAATAGTACCTTCTAACCACAGACACATTGAAGACAATAACAATAGTTTACAATTATGGATTTTTACAGTTGTTCTCATTTTTCTTCTTAATTTAACTGCCACTTCTTAGAAATAATCTTGCTAAAGTAATTTGTTTATAATTAATTTTTTTTAAAAAGAGGTACTTTTTTAAAGGTTTTATATTGCATTTCTATAATGCTTTATAATAAGAATAGACTTGAAAATGTGATATATTGGGGAAAATTAGGTTACACTCTGTTAAAATTCTAGTAATGTTTTATTTTTATATCAGAAATATAATTCTAACTATGTAGGTAAAGAAAAATGGTTGCCATGTTTTTGAAGATAGCCTGGTGTACATAGTTAGTTCTAAGCCATCCTAGGCCACAGTATATGACCTGTCTCAAAGAAAACTTAAATGATTGGTTAATTATTTTACCTCGTGAGGATGTAGAACCTATGAATAGGAATATGCAATTTTATGATTTATTTAATTTAATATTTATTGAAGTGGCAAATGATAATTGAAAGGGTTAGATAAAATAAATAAGACGAATTTTGCACATAGGTACTTCATGTGTGTATATGGCATCATGTAACTGTAATCTCTGTAAGGAGACTGAGGCAGGGAAATCACAGATATGATGCCAACATGGACTAAACACTAACCATCAGTTTCACATTATTGGCTAGCTAAAGTTACAATAATGTTGTAATAAATAATAAACTATAAAAATTTTTATTTTAACACAATGAAGTGGCATAGAATGGTTTTATCAAAAAATTATACACAATACAATATAGAATGAAAGTTAGTCTAGCAGTCCTTTTCTAATAATAATAATAATAATAATAATAATAATAATAATAATAATAATAATAATAAATGTTTATCTGAGATAGCACCAAGAGGTAGAAAGATAGGGGATAACAACATTAGAAATTAAGGAATACCTGGGCAGATATTTCATTAGGTATCGTGCTTGATATTCAAGTATGGGGATCAAAATTCAGATCCCCAGAAATCCATTAAATGTTTTCTATTAATGTGGTAATCTCAATTTCGAGAAAGGATTGAGATGTAGTCCAAGCTCATGGCTCTCCATCTTATATGAACTTGTGTGCCTTAGATTCACCTTGTCTCAGAAATAGGGGTGGATAGTGACAGAGGAAGACACCAAGGGCCTGTCACCTGCAAATGTACATGTCAATGTATAGCTACACATGATGTAACCTCCCTCCAACACACATACACCCACACAAATTACATAAATTCATAGTCATAAAATGAATGCAACTTTTAGGACTCTTGAAGTTAAGATATTTGACTGACTTAGAGTGGCATAAAAAAATGAAACTGCACAATTTCAGGACTGAGGGTGTACTTTTTTTTTTTTTAACAGCCTTTAGGAATGGGAATCCCATCCACCTGTGTGTTCTGTAAACTTAAACCACCATGTTTCTGAAAAGGAAGATAAAATGAGATTAACACAAACATCTCCAGGATATCCCTTACTATGAACATTTGAATATAAATATTGTGAATTCATGGGTTGTGGGGTTGAGAGGACATAAGAGGAGTTGGGGGAGGGGAAAAGGTACTCTGAATATGCAGCATAAAAACATTAATTAAAACGATGTCTGCTTAGATATATTTACTAAACCTGGAATGGCATAGGAAGATTACCCACAGACACTGTGCAGGAATTATATGCAAATTTGAGGTGTGCATAACAGGGACTTATAATGTAGATCAAAGGTCATTAATCCCAAATGGCTCTGGCAAAAGAAATTCCATCAAGGATTAAGATAAAACCAGTGGAGTGTAGAAAAATAGATTAGTTTTTAAATTATCCTCAAATTATACATTTCTCCCTGAAAAAAATCAATTGTAATAAATGGAGAGTATAGAAAGAAATATGGTTTGAATCAAATTAGACACCTAGAATCTGTAACAATCAGGGTATGTATAGTTGGCAGTAAACTTTGTAAGACAAATCACTAATGTTAGCCATCATACCACATACAGTGTGACATTATCCACTTTGTGTCTTATAAGGTAGTATGTTCCTGGTGTATTATTTAAGAAAAAAAAAAAGTAGCTTTCAGGCATTCTGACAGAACTTGATTAGATTAGTTTTTATTTAGATAAAAAGGAAAGTTTCTACAAATACATCATTCAGTTACAAATTAGAATGGGATTTACACTTTAAAAGATGAGTCTTACAAGATCTCCAGGTTCTACCATGTGCACACAATGATTAAGCTCTGGAGGAGTGACAGCTGAAAGATACTGTTTGGATTCAATAACTGAAAACTACTCTCTGAGAATTTCTGTTCTGGATGTGATATTTAGGTGGCACCCATATTTTTTACAACATGCTGCAGGTCACTAAAAACCTGATTTGTCATATGTTCTCTCTGTGTATATCATTTGCCCCGGGAAGTGGTCTGTAGGGCTTGATGAGAGTCGTATCTTCATATTTGTGGATTTCTATGATTTTCATCTTAATAACAAAGTTTGAGAGCAAATCCTACCACATGAAATGCAATTAATCTCTAGCTGTCTGTCACTTCTGGTGCGGTACTTTAGAAGACGGCTTGATCATTATTACTTAGTGAGTGGATAGATCACTTAGGTTACAAACTGAGCTGCTGAGCCATGTTGACAGCAAAGCATAGTGACTGTGCATGATATAATAGAGAAAGGAAAGTTGCTGATGCAGGAAAAACATATTTCTGTACCAATCAATCATCATGTATCCCTAATAGGAAGAAGGTCATAGCCACAAGGAGGGGGTTTATCTTAGAAGAAAGGCAAATTATCCAGAGAGAGAGAGAGAGAGAGAGAGAGAGAGAGAGAGAGAGACAGAGAAAGAGAGAGAGAGAGACAGAGAGAGACAGAGAAAGAGAGAGACAGAGAGACAGAGACAGAAAGACAGAATATTTGAAGGGATATATGGAGGTGAGCTGATGTAGTGTTGGGACGCATGTAAATTCTTACCAGATAATTTCTATTAAATTAGTAAGGGTTATCTATAATCACCAAAGAAAACTGACAATAAATAGGAAAAGGAAGGGGTTAAATATAATTTTAGATAAACATTGAAGTGAGTAGAGAAGGGAGGGATAGTAGATTTTTGTTTTTGTTTGTTTGTTTGTTTGTTTTTCCTCTTCGGGGAGCACAGGATGTTAATGTTTTTAGTAAGGAGTTTCAGGAGAAAAATCACATGCATTTCCTCTTAGTTCCTACTGTCTTCTTTTTACTTTTTCTTATTAAAAAGGCTTAACTTGGCTATTTTTTTTCATTTTATTTTGTATGTGATAATTGTCACCTATGAAATATTTGCGAAGGGGTTCTCTGGCTTCCACTTTGCATTGTGATCTCTTTTGCCAGCAGGTACTAATCTCTGCTGAGGAGGAATAGCCCAAGGACTCTTCCAGAAACTCAAATTTACCTCTAAACTTTTGACCTAAATTATTCCTTTTAACAATAAAGTTATCTTTCCTCAGGAGATTTTTTTTATAGAGGCAGAAAACTCTATTAAACTCTGTTAAAAAGAGAAGTGTTTAATCATAGATTTTATGTTAGTATAAAAATGAAAAGTATGGTGAATACATAGTGAAATGTATAGTAAAGCCTTTGTATCTGGCTTTGAGGGATATGTTTCAGCAAAGCCTTTGCTTATTTGAGTCAATCATTAGAGGCCGAGAAATTGTCTGGAGACTGTTTGAACCTTGAAGATATGTTGTCTCCTGAAACTCTGCACTTGGTGCTATGGTTTAACTTGCAGCTGCAACAACTTTGGTCCTCATGTATTCCTGGCCCACATAGAGTTCTTGTGTTTAAATTCTGGCTAAACATGGTTAAAGGGAACTGTAATTTGGGTGGATTGTCTGTTTCATAGGCAGCAAGAGCAAGATAACTTTGGTATCTGGAACCTTTCCCAGCACCAATTAACCTTGTGTAATGTTTGAATAAAGTAACTGGAGTGAGCTAGCTGGGTGTCAGTCTTTTCCAAGAAGGCTGGACCCCTTTGCTCCTTTGGAAAGTGAAGCCTTAGCATCTTAGTAAGATTCTCTGTCTACCCTGGTACCTACAAACCACATAAATCAATATCTGGTACCCAACATTGTGGACCAAAAGGGAGAGGAGGCCAGACTCACTAGGACTGGAGGTAAAAGTTGTGCTTACAAGGAGGTAAGTCTCCAGTTTTGGCAGAGATCATGGGAAATTCACCAGCTGGTCTGGGTAATTTCTCATTTCAGCAGCAGAAGTATGTGCACTTAATTAGATGTTTACTGAAAGGAAGCTGGGTGAAAGGAAAAGAAAGATACTGACCTCTTTGCTTTAATTAAAAAGCGTTGTCTATGCTTTAAATCAACTCCAAATGTCCAATTAAAATTGTCTGCATGAAAATGAGTGGTAAGTACTTTAAGATGAGACCACCAGAGAGAAGAGGAAGTAGCTAGAAGGATTTGGTCTTTAAGTGCTTTAATTTCAAATGCCTTAGAACTATTATAAAGTTAACCATCTGAAATATATAGATCTAGTATAAAGCAGGATAATCAGTCAGAAAGTGAGGAGATTATCTCAGAAGAAACTGAAAGAGAGACAGATGAGTTGGATGGAGAGAAATTTTCTCCCCCTCCTTTAGATGAGAGAGATATAGGAAAGAAGAGATCATAAACTTACTATACAACTTCAAATATTAAGTAAACAAGCAGAAGCTTTTGAGACAAAAAGTTACTTCCTGAAACAAGAGGAAGTATATTTAAAAAGGTACTTCCCCCAAATGGGGAAGGTTATGAATTTTTTTTTTAAAGTTACTTCCTAAAAGATGAAAAGGGGTGTAAAAATATAAAAAGTTACTTCCCAGTAGAAGGGGATGGAAAACTTTAAAAAATATTATTTTCTGAAAGAATAGAATGTGTATAAAAGACAGTATTTTAAAAGGGGTATTTAGATAAGAACTAACCCAAGAAGAGCTCTTGTCTCTAAAAAGAGATGTGTTTAATCATACACTTCATATATGTATTAGATATGAAAAGGGCAGACATTGGGCTAACGAATGCCAATTAGTAAAAGATGTCTAAAGCAATGTTTACCATTGAGAAATGAAATGAAGAGACTAACTTAGGGCCCCAAAGCAAATAACATCAACCAGTAATATCCTGAGAGCAATGAAATAGTTGACTAACAAGGCAATCATGGGACTGTAACCTCAGTACCAGAGAGTTAATGCATGCTACTTCAGATAGTGGTGCACTTGACTTGGCTATAGATAATATCTTATACTTCTCCTACAAATTCATTATAAAATAGCCAATGATGTATATAGTTCTATTCCTGTTCTACAGGAATAATAGCAATAATTTGGGGAAGTGGTGGTTTCACAGCAAAAGGTTTTTTATATATCCAGGGTTAGTAGATGAAGATTATGAAAATGAAATTGAAACCACGGCATATCTTAAAAAACAAACAATTAGTCAGCAGATTGAATTGCTCAATTATTATTACTCCCAATTCCTAATGATAAAGCAGCTCCAAGAAATAGGAAAGGAGAAATTAGAGGTACTGGGAGGAAAGTATTTTTGGCAAGCTGTTATTAATGATGAAAGTCCAAAATTAAGGTGTATGGTAAATTATTGGATGTTTACTGGTTAGTGGAGATGATGTATCTATAATTTCTGAAAAATAATTGGAATCAAAATTGGCTTTTGCAGGAAATTTCATCTAAGTTTATAGGTATTGGAAACTACTAAAATAGCATACCCTACTTTTAAGAGTTCACACTTGGGAATACAACTTCAAAGGTTAGTGAAAACTATATTATTGTGGTATATCCACCATTATAGTTTCACACTGTAGAATATTAGTGCTGAAACTCATCTGTTCCTCACATTTCTGTCTCTACTGCCCATTGCTTTGCTAAGGTCTCCTGCTTCTATCTCTTCTGTATTGTCTTCTTTCCTTTCACTGAATACCATAAAATTGGAGGCACATATTTTGGAGTCTTTACTAATAAATTTCATTCATTAGTAATATATATTTGAGGAAGCTTCATGGTTTTTCTTAGGTGAATAGCTCCTTCCATTTTATAACCATTTTATTTCTCTGTAAATACCTTTTCTTGTATTGAAAATAGCCTTTTTCACATACAATGTACTATGATTATTGATCTCTCTAGATTCCTAGTTCCTCCCCACGCGCTTGTCTATTCAAATCTACCCTCTTCTGTCTCTGGCAAGAAAACATACATATAAGGGATGAAAATAAAATAAAAATATAATAAGATAAAAGAAAAATGGGAATGAGATGAAACAAACAAACTAACAGAAGGAAAAGAGCCAGAAAGGCACAAAACAAAAGTTATACATGCAGAGACGTACTCATTCATACATACAGGAATCCCATAAACACACAAAATGAGAGTGGTAATATTTATAAACAAAACTTGTAGGGTAAAGAAAATAAATTATTAATCAAAATAAAGCAGTGTAAAGTAAAAAAAAAAAGACAAAAAATATAAAATGAAAATCTCTGATGGGATATTATGGGACAAGTAATGTTGAATTTGTTTTCTTTTTATATATATTTTTATTTTTGAATTTGTTTTCTGTTGGGCATTTATTGTTAGGCATGGGCCTACTCTTAGTAGAAGGTAGTTTATTTCCCTGGTGAGAAAACTAATTTTCCATTTTTAAATAGTTATCAATTGCAGACAGCTTCCAAATTAAGGACAGGTGCATCTGTCCACTTCTTTAAACTCTAGGGTCTCATCTGGTGCAGAGCTGTGTAGAACCTGTGTTTGCTCCCAGTACTTCTCCTTTCTCCTGCCCTATTTATTGGAGCTGCTTTATCTTTATGATTTAGGAGTCATAACAATTGAGCAATCCTACCACGTGGCTTTAATTGTATGTTTGTTTGTTTTTAGCATATGTCACTTTCAGTTGCTGTGAGTCCATATGTCTGTTGGTACTGCTATGTTTAAAAGACTTTGTTTCTTTACTGCCCTCCATTCCTCCGGCTCGTCACATATTCTGACTTCTCTTCCATATCCTGTGTGTACTTGTATAGGTCCTGTGTTTGCAGCTGCAGCCCATGTGAGCTCATATGTGTGTAGGTCCTACTCTGTTTGGGAAGCTTTGCCCCTTTAGTGTCCTTCCTCATTCTGACTCCTCTAACACAGAGTTCCCTGGTCCCTAAGGGTAAGGAAATGATGAAGACATCGCACTTAGGGCTAAATGTTCTGAGTCCTCTCACTCTGCATAATGACTGCCTCTGGGTCACTCTAGTTGGTCCCCTGTGTCCATGAGGAAGCTTCTCAGATCATGGCTTAGCAAGGTACCATGCTGATCTAAGAGTGTAGCAGAATGTTATCGGGAGCCATTCTTTTTACATGTTACTTCTGAAAGGCAGTTTTATTTTATTTTATTTTATTTTATTTTATTTTATTTTATTTTATTTTTTGTTTTCTCCTAGGTGACTGGCTTTAATCTCTTGTTCTTTTTCACCCAAGCATTGTCCAGTATTGGTGTCATCCCATGGAGTGGCTCTTAAACCAAGTCATTCATTGGTCATTTGCTCCCACAAGCTCTGAGACACCATTTCACTAATGCATTTTGCTGGCAGGACACTATTGTAGGGTTTGTACTTGGTTGATGTTTTTATTTCCTCTCTGGTAGTATGCAATGTACCTGCTGGTACCCAGAACACTGGTGTTAAGGTCCTTATTTTTAAACAGCAAATGATGCTTCATTATTTGGCATGTCACAATTTATCCTTTAATGTAAAGGAAATCTTAGCTGCTTCTATTTTTAGGGAATCATTAGTGAAGATGCTATTACCATCATAATGTGGGCTTTTATCGAGATATAACTTGTCACAGTTAAGGAAACCCAAACAAACACGATGATCAGTTTATATGATAGGGGTATACTAAGTTTTGTCAGAACATGGCAAATTGGCTTTCAAATTGATCTTGTGTCATCCTGTCTTCCTAAGAAATATGACTGAGAGTTTGTTGATGTATGCCACACCAAGACATCACTCAGTCTCCTGTACCTTTCATCCAGTGCACAACCTTGTAGTTTTGTACATGCTATTAAATATATTTCCTCTACTCATCATATGCTCCTTTTTTGAGCAATCATAACCAAGAGTGAAGTTCTGGAATATGTAACAACAGTATTTTAAAGAATATTTACACATGAAATTTCAGAGTACATATTCTAAATGAGTAATAATAATAATAATAAAAAACCTCAGTAAAGCAAATTGTAGCAACTTTTAAACATAAGATTTTTAAACAGAATATTACCTGTTATGTTACATGCTAATATCAGGAAATTCAAGGCAGTTTAAAAGAAATATGATGTTTAAAATTTCATACATTTTCATTGTAAGAGATTAAGCCAAAGAAAACCATATGTTAGCCTGATACACATGCTGCTTCAAGCAACTTTGGTATGTGATCAACTATAGAAGAAAATTAGAATAGTATAAAACTATTTTGAGGGAATATCTAATAAAAAGAAAGATAATTGTGTCATCTCTACTACCCAAACTCAATTGAGAATACTAATAGAATAATAAAAATCACTAGTATTAAAACAACTCATAGTGATATGAAGCATAAAATGTTGATAGTAAATTTCCATGGAGAATATTAACATTAATTAATGAGTTCATAAAATCATATATTCAAGACCAAGGTATTTCAATATTTCAAAGTTTGTTTTAAAGGATTTCTTCTACAAGCAGCTTTGAGCTTTCCTTTATTAATAAAAAAATATAGTGTCTAACCAGTGAAAATTCAAAAAATAATTACATACAGAGAAATTTTATATAGTTGCTAATAATTTTATACTTTATTCCTCTAAGATATTCACAGAATTTAAAACACAAAACAAAAAAAGAAGCTGAAGAAAAAAAAAAAGAAAATGGGAAGTAGAATGAGAGAATATAGCCGGTTGTGGTGGCGCACGCCGGTAGGATTTGCTGAAGGAGGCAGAGGCAGGAGGATCACGAGTTCGAGGCCAGCCTGGGCTACACACTTTTTATTTGCCGGGCGTGGTGGCGCACGCCTTTAATCCCAGCACTCAGGAGGCAGGGGCAGGCGGATTTCTGAGTTCGAGGCCAGCCTGGTCTACAAAGTGAGTTCCAGGACAGCCAGGGCTAGACAGAGAAACCCTGTCTCGAAAAACCAAAAAAAAAAAAAAAAAAAAAAGAAATCATAAATTAGAGGGGGAACATTTGCTAGCAACGCAAGTGCTATAGAGATTTCTCAAAGGACATAAATCATGAGTTGTGAGTGTCCCATAGAGTTGCAGCTGTATTTACAAGTTTCAGGAAGCATAATGAAATACAATTTAGTATAGACTGAGTAAGTTTATAATTCTAGCAGTGCATAGAAAGTGACTTCAAGAGAGTGGGACACAAAGCAAGTGTTCTGTCTTATTGACTCACAGGTTTTTACATCCTTTTCCATTGTTCAACTATACCAGCCCACTGTAGCCAACTTATCTTACTCCACGTATACATTTTACATGCACTTATATAAGTGCATATGTTCTTCAGGTATTTTCAGAGTAGGATTGAGAATTAAATAGAAGTTCATCCAAGAGCTTTATAATAGCAGTTTTGCTTCATTATTGTGGAGAGCAAGAAATCTGATTCCATGCTGGCTGCAATCTGGAACTGCTCCTGCCCTGATTTATTTATCATGGCCAGCCATCAATAGATTGCAAGCTGCCATGACACTGATGATGGCTGCTCTTCCTTACTGTGGATTCTTTACTCTTGGTTTGCATTTTAGATACAAATACTATTTTTTTTCTATAAACGTCCTAACAATAAAACACAGAAAATTTTATTTCCCAGCAATCTGAAGATCCTCAAACCCAATCATATTGATGTGGGAAATTAACTATGGAAATAAATGTGCATATTGAGAACATCACTTTTTGCCCTGTATAATATTGTTGTAATTCCATATATGGGACTTCTCATCACTTCTGTAAACTAAAATTATTTCCAATTGATCCACTCTCTAGTTATCAACATCTTGAAAGCTTGGCTTAGGTCTTGATTTTAGTGTTCTCTTAGTAATTTCTAGCATGATGTTGCCAAATTGACAGGCATTACCAGTAAAATGATAAATTAAAATATTTGCATTATTGTGAGTTACTAATGAAAATTTAACTGTAATGTATTTTGAATCAGATTATTTTCTCTACTTTTATAACATTTCATTTGATTAAAATAAGTAATTTGTGGAATTTTTAATTGGATAAATGACTATAAAGAGTTCCAAATAAATAGCAACATTATTAATATTTGTTAGTGTTTTATTTGCTTAAATTATTTCAAGTTTGCTTAATTATCTCCTGAAATCATTGTCAATATTTTTTATTGACATGCATGTTAGAAACTGAGGGTCATAGATTGAATGAATAAAAGAGTAAACCATACATTTTTAATATATTTCTGATCATTTTGCCATTTTAATTTTTATTTTGAAATATGAAAATTAGAGCTCTTCCTTTATGGCCTTTTATAAGATGAAACATTCCAACATTAAACAACATACTGAATAGGCCAACAATATAACACCACATTGGAAATAAATGAAAATCTGTGGGCTTGAGTATTTGAGTAAGCTGGCATTCAGCTTCTTCAACTATAAAAAAAATCCAAACCAGCCTTAGTTACAGTGGATTTGACCTTTTCAGATTTATCTCACACATTTTAGAATGATGCACGTACAAGATTAAAGCTGTATATGACTTTAATTTTTTTTCCAATATCTTTTAGTAGCTATAATCATTTGGATATAATAAAAAGTTTTGTCAAGGACAAGTAATTGATTTTCAGTGTGAACTCAAATCTAATATTAAATTTATGTATTTTAACTTTTGGATATGGATTGAAGGTTCTTTAGAGTAGAATAAAAGAAAAATGAGTATTCTTTTTAATTTCTAATGGATAAATATATTTTATTTTTCAGATAAAGGTATTTTATATGATTTATTTTCCATTATTGAAAATAACTTAGAGTTCTCTAAAAACGATGATTATCACTAGCCACTGAGGAAGAAATATGAAGATCATTAGTCTAAAATGTACCTCTAATATTCATCAGTGAAGTTTAATATCTTGTGAAAATACATTGAGTAATACATAGTGAAATCTTGCATTTATCATCTATATTAAAATCGCACAGTATTGAAAGTTACTTAATAATTTAGATATTCACATTTTCGGGCAGTAGAAATATGATAATGCAAACTAAAGAGCATTTATCATTCATTTCAAGACTTTAACAACACTATTAAATAGAATGTTGCTTTGTATATTTAGAGAATACTAAATATTAAAAGAATGATGGCATGCCACACGTCATACATACTAGATGTGGTTGTTCTTCTCCAGTAGAAATATATTTGAAAATTATTAATTTTATATAAAACTTTACATTCTATATATCTGTATAAGGCAATAAGAGTCAAAGAGAAAGAGGCTTTCAGCTGAATAGTGAGAATGGGGTATATAAGGAGTTGGAGAGAGGGTACATGAGATAAGCTGGAGAAGGAAAACAATGGAACATGATTTCAATTTAAAGTTTATTTTAAATAAATTATGAGAAGCATCACTTCCACATGTGTCCACTAGACTACATGTGCTTACATATGCCCATGAGCCCTTCTTTTCTACACAATCCCTCACTGAGACACTTGTCAGGTGAAAGAACAAATGTGTAGAGTACGTGATTAAAAGTAGCCAATCACACATGGTTAAGAAGAAATTCCCACTTTAATTTTTGTGTGTATTTTTACTATTTCTTTAACTATGTCATTTTACTGACTCATTATTGATTTCTACAAATTATTTTGAGAGAAATTTACATCAATTTATCTTGCAATTTTGTTTTTCTTTTCTTTTCTTTTTTTTATTAGATATTTTCTTTATTTACATTTCAAATGCTATCCCAAAAGTACCCTATACCCTCTCCCCGCTCTACTCCCCTAACCACCCACTCCTAATTCTTGGCCCTGACATTCCCAAGTACTGGGGCATATAAAATTTGCAAGACCAGGGGGCCTCTCTTTCCAATGATGGCCAACTAGGCCATATTCTGCTACATATACATCTAGAGACATGAGCTATGGGGGTACTGATTAGTTCATATTGTTGTTCCACCTATAGGGTTGCAGACACCTTCAGCTCCTTGGGTACTTGCTCTAGCTCCTCCATTGGGGGTCCTGTGTTCCATCCTATAGATGATTGTGAGCATCCACTTCTGTATTTGCCAGGCACTGGCATAGCCTCTCTCGAGATAGCTATATCAGGGTCATGTCAGCAAAATCTTGCTGGAATATACAACACTGTCTGGTTTGGTGGCTGATTATAGGATGGATCCCTGGGTGGGATAGTCTCTGGATGATCCATCCTTTCGTCTTAGCTCAAAACTTTGTCTCGGTAGCTCATTCCATGGGTGTTTTGTTCCCTATTCTAAGGAGGAATGAAGTATCCACACTTTGGTCTTCATTCTTGATTTTATTGTGTTTTCAAATTGTATCTTGGGTATTCTAAGTTTCTGGGGTAATATCCACTTATCAGTGAGTACATGTTATGTGAGTTCCTTTGTGATTGGGTTACCACACTAACTATGATATCCTCCAGATACATCCATTTGCACAAGAATTTTATAAATTCATTGATCTTAATAGCTGAGTAGTACTCCGTAGTGTAAATGTACCACATTTTCTGTATCCATTCCTCAATTGAGAGACATCTGTGTTCTTTCCAGCTTCTGGCTATTATAAATAAGGCTGCTATGAACATAGTGGAGCATGTTTCCTTATTACCAGTTGGCACATCTTTTGGGTATATGCCCAGGAGAGGTATTGCTGGATCCTCTCTTAGTACTATGTCCAATTTTCTGAAAAAACACCACACTGATTTTAAGAGTGGTTGTACCAGCTTGCAATCCACCAACAATGGAGGAGTGTTCCTCTTTCTCCACATTCTCACCAGCATCTGCTGTCACCTGCATTTTTTATCTTAGCCATTCTGACTGTTGTGAGGTGGTATCTCAAGGTTTTTTTTGATTTGCATTTCCCTGATGATTAAAGATGTTGAGCATTTTTTCAGGTGCTTCTCAGACCTTCAGTATTCCTCACTTGAGAACTATTTGTTTAGCTCTGTACCCCATTTTTAATGGGGTTATTTGAATTTCAGGAGTCAAGCTTCTTGAGCTCTTTGTGTATATTGGATATCAGTCCCCTATCAGATTTAGGATTGGTAAAAATCTGTTGGTGGCCTTTAGGTCTTATTGACAATGTCCTTTGCCTTATAGAAGCTTTGCAATTTCATGAGGTCCTTTTTGTCAATTCTTAATCTTACAGCACAAGCCATTGCTGTTCTGTTCAGGAATTTTTTTCCCCAGTGCCCATATCTTGAGGCTTTTCCCCCTCATTTTCCTCTATAAATTCCAGTGTCTCTTATTTTATGTGGAGTTCTTTGATCCACTTAGACTTGAGCTTTGTACAAGGAGATAAGAATGGGTCAATTTGCCTTCTTCTACATGATAACCTCCAGTTGTGCCTGCACCATTTGTTGAACATGCTATTTTTTTTCCAGTGGATGATATTAACTCCATTGTCAAAGATCAAGTGACCATAGGTGTGTGGATTCATTTCTAGGTCTTCAATTTTATTCCATTCATCTGCCTATGTGTTGCTGTACCTGTACCATGCAGTTTTTATCACAATTGATCTGTACTACAGCTTGAGGTCAGTCATGGTGATTCCATCAAAGATTCTTTTATTGTTGAGAATAGTTTTTGCTATCCTAGGTTTTTTTATTATTCCAGATGAATTTTCAAATTTCCCTTTCTAACTCAGTGAAGAATTGAGTTCAAATTTTTGAAGGGGATTGCATTGAATCTGTGGATTGCTTTCGGCAGGATAGCCATTTTGACTATATTAATTCTGCCAATCTATGAGCATGGGAGATCTTTCCATCTTCTGAAATCTTCAATTTCCTCCTTCAGAGACTTGAAGTTCTTGTCATACGGATCTTTCACTTCCTTAGTTAGAGTCACACCAAGGTATTTTATACTATTTATGATTATTGGGAAGGGTGTTGTTTCCCTAATTTCTTTCTCAGCCCGTTTATCCTCTGTGTAGAGAAATGTTACTGATTTGTTTGAGTTAATTTTATATACAGTTACTGTAATGAAGCTGTTTATTAGGCTTAGGAGTTCTCTGGTAGAATTTTCAGGGTCACTTAGATATATTGCATATGTAGGGAGAAAGTGGGCAGTCTTGTCTAGTCCCTGATTTTAGTAGTAGTAGTAGTGGTATTGCTTTCAGCTTCTCTCCATTATGTTTGATGTTGGCTACTGCTTAGCTGTAGATTGCTTTTATTATGTTTAGGTATGAGCCTTGAATTTCTGATCCTTCCAAGACTTTTATCATGAATGGGTGTTGGATTTTGTCAAATGCTTTCTCTGCATTTAAGGAGATGATCATGTGGTTTTTGTTTTTGAGTTTGTTTATATAGTGGATTACATTGATGGATTTCCATACATTAAACCATACCTACATCCCTGGGACAAAGTCTACTTGGTCATGATGGATGATTGTTTGATGTGTTCTTGGATTCAGTTTGCAAGGATTTTATTCAGTATTTTTGCATCCATATTCATAAGGGAAATTGGTCTGAAGTTCTCTTTCTTTGTTGGATCTTTGTGTGGTTTAGGTATCAGAGTAATTGTGGCTTCATAGAATGAATTGGGTAGAGTACCTTCTGTTTCTATTTTGTGGAATAGTTTGAGGAGAGTTGGAATTAGTTCTTCTTTGAAAGTCTCATAGAACTCTGCACTAAACCCATCTGGTCCTTGGCTTTTTTTTGCTAGGGAGACTATTAATGACTGCTTCTTTCTTTAGGGGAAATGGGACTGTTTAGATCATTAATCTGATCCTGATTTAATGTTGGTACCTGGTATCTGTCTAGGAAGTTGTCCATTTCATCCAGGTTTTCCAGTTTTGTATTTGAATCTGATGATGTTTTGGATTTCCTCAGATTCTGCTGTTATGTCTCCATTTTTATTTCTGATTTTGTTAATTAAATACTGTCCCTGTGCCCTCTGGTTAGTCTGGCTAAGGTTTTATCTATCTTGTTGATTTTCTCAAAGAACCAGCTCCGTGTTTGGGAGATTCGTTGAATAGTTCTTTTTGTTTCCACTTTGTTGATTTTAGCCCTGAGTTTGATTATTTCCTGCCATCTACTCCTCTTGGGTGAATTTGTTTCCTTTAGTTCTAGAGCTTGTAGGTGTGCTGTCAGACTGCTAGTGTATGCTCTCTCTCTCTGGTTTCTTTTTGGAGCACTCACGTCTATAAGTTTACCTCTTAGGACTGCCTTCATTGTGTCCCATAAGTTTGGGTATGTCGTGGCTTCATTTTGATTAAATCTAAAATGTCTTTAATTTCTTTCTTTATTTCTTCCTTGACCAAGGTATCATTGAGTAGAGTGTTGTTCAGTTTTCACGGGAATACTGGCTTTCTATTATTTATGCTGTTATTGAAGATCAGCCTTAATCCGTGGTGATCTGATAGGATGCATGGGATAATTTCAATATTCTTGTATCTGTTGAGGCCTGTTTCATGACCAATTATATGGTCAATTTTGGAGAAGTTACCATGAGGTGCTGAGAAGAAGGTATATCATTTTGGTTTAAAAGAAAACCTTCTGTAGATATCTATTAAATCCATTTGTTTCATAACTTCTGTTAGTGTCCATGTGTCTCTGTTTAGTTTATGTTTCCAGGATCTGTTCATTGGTGAGAGTGGGGTGTTGAAGTCTCTCAGTATTATTATGTGAGGTGCAATGTGTGCTTTGAACTTTACTAAAGTTTCTTTAATGAATATGGCTGTTCTTGCATTTGGAGCATAGATATTCAGAATTGAGAGTTCATCTTGGAAGATTTTACCTTTGATAATTATGAAGTGCTCCTCCTTGCGTTTTTTGATAATATTGAGTTGAAAGTCAATTTTACTATATTAGAATGGCTACTCCATTTTGTTTCTTTGGACCATTTGCTTGGAAAATTGTTTTCCAGCCTTCCACTCTGAGGTAATNGTCAATTGATGTGAAGAGAAATTAAAGAAAAGAATTGTTGCTTCCTATTATTTTTGTGGTTAAAGTTGGGATCCTGTTCTTGGAGCTGTCTTCTTTTAGGTTTGTTGAAAGTTTACTTTCTTGATTTTTCTAGGGTGTTGTTTCTGTCCTTGTGTTGGTGTTTTCCCCTTATTATCTTTTGAAGGGCTTGATTCATGGAAGTATATTATGTGAATTTGGTTTTGTCGTGGAATACTTTGGTTTCTCCATCTATGGTAACTGAGTGTTTTGCTAGGTATAGCAGCCTGGGCTGGCATTTGTGTTCTCTTAGGGTCTATGTAACATCTTTCCTGGATCTTCTGGCTTTCATAGTCTCCGGTGAAAAGTCTGGTGTAATTCTATTAGGCCTGCCTTTATATGTTACTTGACCTTTTTCCCTTACTGCTTTTAATATTCTGTTTTTATTTAGTACATTTGTTGTTCTGATTATTATCTGTGGGGAGGAATTTCTTTTCTGGTCCTGTCTATTTGGCGTTCTATAGGCTTCTTTTATATTCATGGTCATCTCTTTCTTTAGGTTTGGGAAGTTTTCTTCTATAATTTTGTTGAAGATATTTGCTGGCCCTTTAAGTTGAAAAAATCTTCATTTTCATCTACACCTATTATCCGTAGGTTTGGTCTTCTCATTGTGTCCTGGATTTCCTGGATGTTTTGAGTCAGGATGTTTTTTGCATTTTGTATTTTCTTTTATTGTTGTGCCCATGTTCTCTAAGGAATCTTCTGCACCTGAGATTCTCTCTTCCATCTCTTGTATTCTGTTGCTGATACTCACATCTATGGCTCCTGATTTCTTTCCTAGGGTTTCTATCTCCAGAGTTGTCTCACTTTGGGTTTTCTTTATTGTTTCTATTTCCCTTTTTAGTTTTTAGGTGGTTTTGTTCAATTCCATCACTTGTTTGGTTGTATTTTCATGTAATTCTTTAAGGAATTTTTGTGTTTGCCTTTTAAGGGCTTCTACCTGTTTATCAGTGTTTTCCTGTGATTCTTTAAAGGCTTCTACCTGTTTAGCAGTGTTCTCCTGTATTAAGTGAGATATTAATGCCCTTTTAAGGTCCTCTACCAACTTCGTGAGATATGATTTTGAATCTGAATCTTACTTTTCGGGTATGTTGGGGTTACCGTGACTGGCTGAGGTGCGAGTGCTGGGTTCTGATGATGGTGAGTAGTCTTGGTTTCTGTTAGTAAGATTGTTATGTTTGCCTTTTGCCATTTGGTAATCTCTAGTGTTAGTTGTTATAGTCGTCTCTGGCTGGAACCTGTTCCTCCTGTGATTCTTTTAGCCTCTGTCAGCTGTCCAGAGAGTCCAGCTTTCTTCTTAGTCTCAGTGGTCATAGTACTCTGTTCAGGCAAGCTCTCCTCTTGCAGTGAAGGTGCACAGTAGTCTGGTGTTCAGACCTGCCTCCTGGCTCGAGATGAAGGCCTGAAATAGGGCCTGTCCCAAAAGACACGAGATGGTTCCCTCACCTGCTCTGGAGGTCAGATCCCTCCCAGGTGGTCACCTCTCCTCTGGTCGGGATGGTGCCCGGATGTCTGGAGCCCAAAACAGGGGTCTGTCCCAGAAGCTGTGTTGCTTCTGCATTCTGCTTGCTCACCCTCTGTAGTCAGAGAACTGATCTGAGCAGACTGGTCTCAGAGGGACTGAGAGACAAGATGGCTCCCTCACCTGCTCTTGGGGGGGGGGTACCTTCTCCTCTTGTGAGGAAGGTGCCTGGATGTCTGTAGTCTGAAACAGGGCCTGTCCCAGAAGCTGTGTTGCTTATGGCTGTCCCAGAAACTGTGTTGCTTCTGTAGTCCACACTCTCACTTGTGCAGACTGGTCTCAGAGGGACCCGGGAGAAAGATGGCTTCCTCACCTGCTCTGGGGGATTCATGTTTTGCTTTTTAAAAATATGTAGAAAAAGGCCAACAATTCATTATGAATTCAAATATATCTCATCTAAAAGAAAGTCCTAATTTTAAATGACACAACTATGGACCAATATTCTATCTTTAGAAATTTAATGTAACAATAACAATGAATAACTGTAAATAATTATTTAATAAAAGTTATCACTTAAACATCAAGTAAAATGTGTGCTACAAGAATTATACACTATAATACATCCTGAATAAGTGAGATTTAGTTTGCTATGCATGAATGTTTAAAAACATAAAAATCAATCCAGTCAAACATCATATTAATATGCAATCATCTCAATTGACATGAAGTCACCTTTCCTTATATATAGTATTATTTATATTTATATATCTACAAATATCTCCCAAAATACTGATAAAATCAAACAAAGTAGCAGAAAATCTGCAAAGTAGCAGAAAAAATAAACACACTGTCAGGGTCATATAGCATTTGAAATGTAAATAAAGAAAATATCTAATAAAAAAAATAAGTAAATAAATACACTGTCAGTTCTAGCTATATTTAAAACTGACCAATCTGAATAAGGAATTAGAAATTAAATGTCATGTATCATAGTCTTGAAATAAATAAAATAATCTAAAATTTATCCAGGAAAATTTATAAATTAAAAATAAAAACATTTCTAACAGAAATTAAAGGAAACATTAAATAGAAAAGTAGTCAATGTTCATGAATTTGGCAAAATAATAAAATTCCAATGCAATTTACATAGAAATCTAAATGGTGACTTCCTTTGTTGAAATGATATGTTGTTCTAAATTTCACATCAGATGTACTTTAACTCTCAATACAGAAGTCTTGATAAAGAAGCATTCAGGAGTCTTCTCGCATGCTCATTTGTAAACATACTGTAAAGCCATGATGATCACAGTACTGTGACATAAAAGCAGAGTTTATACACATGTAATCCAAAAAGTAGACATTGAGTCTAGAGATGAGGCTTTCTACACATGAGTACATGTTATTTGTCATACATATCAGAAAAGATATTTGTAATAATACTAGGAACATTGTATGTCCACATGACAAATACTGACATTGAAGAATATCCTAATAGACTATCACACACTAACCAAAATGTAAGACCTTAAATAAGAGATATGTTTATAGTAAACACAGGGCAAACATCTTTAGTTGTTGCACACTTAACACTAAACATACAGGCAATCAGGAAAAAAGGACTAATTGAATCTTAGGAATCTTTTTTTAAATAATTAATGTTTATCAGAAGAGGTTGATGGCAGAATAAAAAAGGCTACTCACAAAATAAAAGAAAAAGTTATAAAAACACACAAGTACATTAAAGAATGTTTAATATCAATGTTCAGCACTTCTGATCATTAAGAAAATATCCAGGCAAGCTACTGCGATAACTACTGTTAAACATAAGGAAAGAATGTATGTGTTAATGAGAATGTTGAAAACTTAGAAGTTCTGTGCACTGTCTGTAAGAAGGTTAAATGGATTCCCACTAGGTCTATAAAAAAATTAAACTGCAAATTAACATGAAAAATTTTAGGTCTGAATGTGTATGTGGCAATCAGATGTGGAATTTAGAAGTTCTATTTATACATACATGATTGTGAGAATAATAGCTAAAACATAGAAGCAATCAAAGTATTGATACACTAATGAACAGGCAAAAATAGATTATATATGTGATGAAACATTATTTAGATTTTAAAGAAAATATTTGAAAAATTTTTGTGACATTATACTAAATGTAATATTAGGCACAGGAACATACTAAATATATATTAAAATATGTGATATTTAACATAGTGCGAATGATAGAAAAAATGGAATTTTAAGCCAGGAATTAGAAAGAGTGAAAAATGGTACATGGAGGTGGTGGTGCACGCTTTTAATCCTAACACTTGGGAGTTAGAGGCAGGCAGATTTCTGAGGTCGAGGCCAGCCTGGTCTACAGAGTAAATTCCAGGACAGCCAGTGAAACTCAAAGAAAACCTGTCTCAAATACCAAAGGGGGAGGGGGGTGAGGACACTACCTGTTGAATTGGCGTAAATTAATTTATTAAAAATGTATATGAAATTGAAAGATGGAGTGTTGGTTAATCTAATTATCAACTCAATTGAACCTAGACTAAACCTGGGAGACAATCTTAATAAAGGAATGCATAAACAAGGTTTGTCTCTGATACACTGTCAGGATAGTAATTTAATGTTCTTGCTAATGATTGAAAAGACCTTGAATATGGAGTGAATTATTCTGGACAATTCCTAAAATAAAAAATATTAAAATAATTTTAGAAGAGATAATGAAACTTTGGGGAATTGGAAGTAAATGCATTGTGTAGGTAAATACACTATACTAATAATGACGTAATCTTGGGAACTATTTTTCAAATCTCCCTTTTTTATCATAATGTTTCCACATAACTGGAAGATACATACATCCTTGATGATATTCAAGGGATGTGTCATATCATATATCTATGCTGGTATGAAAGTATTCATTGTACAGATGAACTGGGAATGTTTTGTTTTGATCTTAAATAATTACTGGTGAAATATTGAATGTTATGTTTTTTAGCATTTCTCACTAGACAGCTTGCAAATTTAAGTTATTGTTTGCCTAGTGTATTACAAAGAATGTTACTGCAAGCTGCCATGGAGACATCCCTTAGGAGCCTTCCTATGAGCTGGTTTTTATATACATAAAAAAAGTGCTGAAATATCACTCTGGTACATGATGTTTTGTGATTCCTACACTTTAAAGGTCAAGATAACCACCTAGTTTCTTGTTTAAAATGAAGTTTCAATAGATAAGGAGGAAGGCCAGAGAATCTGCATTTCTGACAGGCTCTGTCAATCACATTTAAATTAGTGTTGGTTAGTGTTGAAGGAAATTGAATGTTTGCATCAATGGGAATGATGGAGGGAAGTCAAAAGCTTTCTTGTGCCATGATGGAGAAAGTTACATGTAATCATCAGACAGATACCTTATATCCTACACCAGCCAACAGTGTTCTCTCCACTTTAGTCCTAGCAGACTACAATCTAATTTATCAAACTATATTTAGCTATTCCAGATGCTTCACACAGATGCAGCCATACAACAAGGGAAACTTCATTTAACATGAAAGGTAAACTATTACCTTTTACCTTTTACCATCTTATCTGTCAAGCTAGGCTCTAAATGGAACTTGTCTTCATTTTTGCTTTAACACTGCTAATGTGCTAATGTGCTATAATTAATTGAACTACTTTCCTCAGAGTAATCATTCAGGTAGCTTTAGGGTGTTATGGTTGTTGACAATCAACAAACTATGCCATGCATATGAATTTTCTCAGGGATCTGATATGTCATTATAGTAAATTCCTAAAATGGGGATTTTTGATCAGAAAGTATGAGCATCATATATCTCAAATAGGTCTTAGCAAATTCTCTCCAGTTTCTTGAATCTATTGTGATTTCTATGAGTAACATGAGTGCTTGTTTGCTGAGACTAGTCAACTCTAACTGTATAATTGTTACTTAAATGATAAGGGTGAAAGAATATCCTAGAGTTTAGAAAATGAAATTCTTACATTTGAGTTTGACATTTTCTCTTTTGGATGTTGTGATGGTTAGATTTTGCCATATTAAGTTATCTGGAAACAGGAAAAAACAATTGAGAAATTATCTCCGTAAGACTGGGGAGGGGTGCATGTAGGGATGTTGCTGTTGATAGACTTAACCTTGAAACCTTTATATATTTTAATGTATCGTGAAAAGAGGATAGACAATTTCAGAGCACTGTTTGAGAAAAGCCAGTATTTAGTTAGCTGCTTTTGGGGAACTCAGAAGATAATGCTAACTAACAAAAGAGCATATGATGAAGGCCGCTTTAAGAATTTTTAGAGCAAAGCAAAACCTATTGAATATTGGGCTAATGTGATGTAAATGATATTTTGGATGAAGAATATTTAGACACAAAAGCTGTGCCTATTGATGCTACTTTGTTGGGGCCTGAAGAATCAGCAGTGAAATCTATTGTCAATAAAAGAAAAAAAAAAAAAAAAAACTCATCTTAGAAAACCTGAAAGATCAATGGTATTGAAACTTCCACATCACTTTAACTGGCCTCATGTTTCTAAATTCTTAAACTAGATTCAGAGTGTAGCAGAAGTAGTGTGGCTTTGCCCATCCCATGTTCCTAGGATCTTCCAAGTTCATTTGCAACTGTGGTTCCAGGCAAACCATGAACCCCTCCTCTCAATACTCTTTTATCAACTTGGGGGCACGTTGAGCCTTCCAAATTCTGTTTAGACATTTTTAAAATTTATTTATTTTATTTTTTTACTTATTCACTTTACATCACACTCACTGGCCCCTCCCAGTCAACCCCTCCCACAATCCTCCCATTTCTCTCCCTTTTGTCACTGAGTGGGTGAAGCCCCATTGAATATATCCCTGACCCTGACATTAAGCGTTTCTGCAAGGCTGGGTGCTTCCTCTCCAACTGAGGTCAGACAGGGCAAACCAGCTGGAAGAACATATCCCAAGTACAGGCAACAACTTTTGGGATAGCCCCCACTCCAGTTGTTCCGGACCCACTTGAAGATCAAGCTGCACATGTGCTATATACCTGCAGGGAGGCCTACAACCAACCTGTGCATGTTCTTTGCTTGGTGGTTCAGATTCTGAGAGCCCCAAAGATCCAAGTTATTTGATTCTGTTGATCTTCCTGTGGAGTTCCTATCCCCTTCAGGGCTGGCAATGCTTCCTCCCATTAGTCAATAAGAATCCCCAAGCTCCATCCACTGTTTGGTTGTGATCACTGCCTCTACTCCATCCCAAGTCTGACTTTTAAGGATATAAATGAGTATATCAAAAGAAACTGTTTTGCCTTGATGACCTAATAACAGTGTCCTCTGAAGGTGTTAAGTCTGGCTCTCCATGAAAATTGGAAGACTGACCTTGGAGCTTGAGAAGTTGAAATGTCAGTGTTAACAAGCAGTTCAAGACTCCACGGCAGGTCCTAAGAGGGTACTCACACAGTTGTATGTCTTTGTAAAGCTTGCAAAAGTAAAACATTTTTATCACCATCATTTAAAAGCACTGTGTCATTCCAGGTTGCATTCTGTTGAAAGTCAGACCTTTAGGAATCTGTCTGAAGGAAAATTCAAGTAACAAACTTCAAGCAACAGTTGGGAAGGTATATTAAAGTGGTACAGTAAAATAAATCCAAAATTATCGACTCCTGATTTGAGTGGATCTACAGTGCCCTTGTGACTATATATAATTTAGAAAACCAAGAGGTTTCAAATTAAAAGTAAGATATTTAAAAATAAAATTATAATGTGGCTAAAACCAGAAATTACTTCTATGTTGGGAGGTAAATTTCTAAAATAGCATACAATATTTAGAATATAGTAGCCAAGATATTATTTTATTAAAAAGTTGGACTTCAAACATATTGAAGGAAATTCCTCAAAGCCTAAAAGCAATTTATTATAAAAAATATTGCTTACTTTGGAGATGTTATGTAGTCTGTGAATTTGCTAATGGATATTTGTTATTTCCTGTGTTTGTTTTTTATTGTAAATAAATATTGTATTTAACAATTAAAAAACAAAAAAGAAAGTCAAGTGAAATTTTACTGGAGGAATGTGCTCAGAGTCAGCACACAGTGTGCTCTGGTCCAAAGGTAACCAAGGCTTACTTCAAATTGACAGCTTAACATGGTAATGTGTTAAAGGATTTGATGTGAAACAAATTCTACATGCATGAATTTGCTGTATTGGAGTGTTCATGGAGAGAAGCTAAGGCTCCTAATGTTAGTGGTCCCTAAAGACTTTATCTTAAAAGTCAGGCGTTGAGCTACAAAATTTATAGGTTCACTGTTGAGATTTTGTGCTGTTTAAATGTGATTGGTTTACTCTCTTGATCTTCTCTTTTACAGTAAGAAAGTACTTATTTATGGAATTTACTAAAATTGGTCCTAATTTACAATAAAATAAGTATTTATTCCAATGATTTGATTGTTAACAAGAGACTGGAATTAAGAAAATGATATGAACTGATATATGAATACAGACCTTTTCTTAAATATGTATTTTACCAGAACATTGACTTCCCTCAGTAAGAACAAGTAAGAGCCTATTTTACTTGACTTTAATGTGAGAGTGACAGGAGTTCTAGACACTTGATAGCCTATTCTATATATTTTTTTTAATTTCTCAATCTCCTCAATGGGATTTTTCTTTAGGGCAACATGCAATCATCAATTTTTCTTACTTATCAATTTAAAGTACTTAATCATATTTTATCTATACTTATAAGTTATAAGTATATCCAAGTGTGCATTAGCAATAGTCAAAACTGTTCACATATATTCTCACTCCACTGTAGGAATCACACAAATGTTGTCTTTCCATGGAAGTTAGTTAAAATACATTATTTGTTTCAGGGACATTGATATAAAGAGAGTAAAATTCAAGATTAAATATAATTGTGGTTTTATTAGGTGAGATCATTTTGAAACTGTCAGAAGGGAGAACTGAAAAGGAAGTAACTCCACATGAAAGCACTGTGAAAAACGTGTGCGAGATTTAACATCTGCTTTCTTAAAAAAATAATTTAAAGAAAAAGTAGGATATGGGAGAGTCAAAACAATTGGAAAGTCAATTTTTAATAAACATGATTTGATAACATGCTAAGAGTTCTGCTGAGGATGAAAAATTGTCTGCATGTAGTCACACTAAAAATGATTATCTCTTACCACCTTGCTTACAGTCCTTCATTTGAGTAAGGAGACAGGCAACTGTTTCAGTTTTTCTCACAAGAGATTCTCTCTTTATCACCTGCAATCAGACTCTTATCATTAGACTGAGAAGACTGAAAATCAGAGCTTCTTTTTCTCTTCTCAGCAGCAAAATTCCCTATCAACTTTTCATCATCAGGATGCAAGTTATTTTAAATAGTATATCATGTATTTATTATTTATAACTAAATAATAAAAAATAACTAAATAGTTATTACTCAATGAAGAAAAAAATTATGTGAAAATATTCTCTGGTTGGTGATATAAAATTAAACATACTGCTAAAAATATTCGAACATGTAGTAAAGAGTCTATAAAGTTTATCCCTAGGCTGACAAGATAGATGTCTTAGCGGTTAAGGCCACTAGCTGCTCTTACAAAGGACCCAGGTTCTGTAACTAGCATTCACAAGGTACATCCTAACAGTCTGTAATTTCAGTTCCAGGAGATCTGACAATCTCTTCTGTCCCCTATTAGCACCAGGGATATACCCAGTACATAGACATGCATGCAGGCAAAACATTTATACACATACAACTGAATAAAAAGTCATCTCTATTAATATCAAACATAGAGTGCAACTGCCAGGAATATCCTCGATGCTGGGCTGATCATTGTCAGCTCCCCCCCATTGACCTGCCAATAAATGCCAACCTGGTAACCTTTTGCTATCTCCACACATTTGCCTGTTCCCAAATGGCATGTGGTTCAAACCTTTTATCAAAAGGGAGATAAACATATTTTCTATTACTGTAAAATAATATTTCACTGTCTGTAGATTCCAGTTTATTCACTGACCTGCTGGGGACATCTTGAGGACTTTCAAATGTTGACAATTTTGAATGTACCTGCTACAGTGATTTGTTTGTAGGATTTTATTTGGGCCTAAGGTTTCAAGTCACTTGGTTAACATATTTTAAAAAGTCAAATTTATGTCATCTAAAGGTGAGTATATACTTTGTTTTCTTCTTAGTTTTTATTGTTTTATTTATTTACATTTCATATGTCATCGCCCTTCCAGGTCCCCCCTCCATGAACCTCCATCCCCTCTCTCTTCCCCTTTGCCTCAAAGGGGGTGCTTCCCTACCCACCCACTCTTACCTCACCCCTCTAGTATACCCCTTCTCTGGGGAGTCAAACCTCTACAGAACCAAGCACATCTCCTCCCACTGAGGCCAGATAAGGCTACATATTTAGTGGGAGCTATGGACCAGCCCATGCATGCTCTTCAGTTGGTAGCTTAGTTCTGGGTGCTCTGCCAGCACCTGACTAAGACGGATGCAGATACTTACATTTTATTTTTTAAGAAACTGCCAAACTGTCTTCTAAATGGCTGTGCCAATTAGTGTTCTCACTGACTAGAATTTTTATTCCATTGATTCCCATCCTCATAGCTATGGTATAACCAAAAAGTCATTTTTTTAAATTTTAAATTTTCAGGGATACACAGAGAAAACCTGTCTCGAAAAAAATTTAAATTTTGTATTGTTTGAGAATTTCAGAAATGAGTAAAATACAGTTACATCACTTTCAATATCATCCACCAAATTCCGCCAATGTGCCCTCACTCTCTCATGAATTTATGGCCTCTTCTATCATGATTAATACACAGAGAGATATGTATCTATGTATATGTGTCTTAGTTAGGGTTTTACTGCTGTGAAAAGACAACATGACCAAGTCAATTATTTAACAGAACATTTAATTGGGGCTGGCTTACAAACTCTAAGGTTCAGTCCAGTAACCTCAATTCAGGAACACATCAGAATCCAGGCAGGCATGGTACAGGAGGCTCTTGCCTTGGAGATAATTCATTCTGTCTTTCTCAAAAGATACTAATTACTCTGTAGATTTTCTGTTATATGTGCAGCATTGTGAAATCTCCCTACAAATGGGGGACCTGTGAATTGATGTAGTCATTATGCATGTCTGGTACACACAGTCATATTGTTGAAATGTCATGAATGCAGCAGTTCTGTCATTTTTAGAACACTCAGCCTTCCCCACCTGTGTGTAATGACACCTTGTCATTTTATTTTCCAATTTCTTATATCATATGTTTGATATTATTTTGTATACTTACTTAATACCTATGAATTTTCTTTGATGAGACGTGTGTCTACGTATTTTCTGCATTTTTGAATCAGACATTGTTTAGCATGTATTGTTGTAGTTTTATATTTCTTTTTATGTCTTGATAAACCAGGTCTTTTACAACTATTCTCAGTGTCTGCATCTTGCATAGGTTTTCTACTGAACTGGATCCTTTATAAAACTTAGAGAGGAGCAAATATTCAATTATTCCATATTAAATGTGGACAAGAGTAAGGAGCTTTATCAAACAGAAAATGTAAAAAAAAATAATAAGGCAAGCCATCTGCTTATTAATCCATTGCTGTTTCCACTTTCTAAAATGAACCCTGACACCTCAGTACATCCTCTAGCTGATTGACCATTTTCTAGTGTAAAATCGCTAAACCTCTTATCATGCACTGCAAATATTTATAAAACTGAATACAGGACAGGAAACATGAAGGACATTGAGGGTTGTTGATTTTCTACAGAAATTATTTTTTGTTTTGTTAATCTTTGAATAGGTCACATTTAAAGGAAGCAAGAGAAGGCTGCTTTTGAAGATCAGTGAATGTATTAAAGGAGACCCAGCCTTAAGCAGGCACAGAGAGACAAATCATTTTCTAACTATGAAATAGCTAACTAGTTTTGACCTTGGAGACCACTTAAAACAAGTACCCTGTGCTCTCCCATTGAGCTTAGAGCAAAGCAGCTGTATCTTGCACAGCACACTGAATCATAATGGGCCATGTGCTGCTATGAATATTCATGAGGCAACCATATTCTGCCTGCCCCATGATGATTCTGTGGATGTTGCTAGAGGGATTTGAAATACCACTTTTGTAGTATCCTTGAAAAGAATACACACATCATGAAAAACGGAGCTAGGGCTCAGGTAATTCTGTCCTTAGTGTGCACTTGAGAGACTGTCGGCAAATGATTTTGCCCTGTAGCAATGGCACAGAAATCCATCATAATGACAGAGATGAGAGGTTTAAACTTTCTGAGAATCTTAAAGTAGGTTAAATTAAAATCTAAGTGGTCACGGTGGTGTGGTTTTACTGACTGCTAAACTTCCTCATACCTAAAAGGAACTGGTCTGATTCCATAAAATAGCAGTAGTCACTGGGGGTTGTAATTGCACGTGATACCTTTTAAATTACAGCTGCTTTAAAATTGCTACCAAAGGTACTGGGGCACTTTCTGTTAGGCAGATAATGTTTCAGCACAGACATTTTCTCCCAGAGTTCTCTGTTAATTCAGGGCTTCCCATTACCCTTCTTTTCCTTATGTTGGGCTATCCCAAATATACAGCCTATTTTGAAATGCCATTTCTTAAATTCTCTCTGTTGTAGATTGAAATCAAAGAGGCACAGGACAATGTTTGCATGTAGGGATTCTACAGAGAGCTTCTTTGAACAGGATCATGGCAGTTAATTGTGATCTAAACTACACTCACAGGCAGGGCATTGGCTTGTCAGTTACAGCGTTTGTGAAGCCTTTGAATACCATGTGCCTCTGTTTCATTACACAAGGATAGGCCCACTGTACATTTACATGGCAGGTCTGTCTGTGAGAGCTGGGTATTTATATTTCCTTTCATTTCAATGGCATGATAAATATTTATCTTCACTTTCAATATATTTCCTTTTACTCCAAAGGTATATTTCCTTTTATTCCTGGAATTTGATAGATTATCCTCCATAACAAACCTGTTATAGATTGGATATGAAATGTTCAATAAACTCTTGTGTTAAGGCATGCACTGTTTAGAGCTAGAGCTGGAGATTTCTGCAGAAATCGAATCATAAGAGCACAGACATAGTCAATAGATTAAGTCACTGAAGGCAGAGGTGGAAGGAGGCAGAAAGCAAGAGCCATAGAGAAAGTAGGTCACTGGGTATTTGTCTCTGAAGGCTAGACCTAGTGTTCTCTCTCTCTCTCTCTCTCTCTCTCTCTCTCTCTCTCTCTCTCTCCTCTCTCCCTCCCTCCCTTCCTCCATTTCCTCCCTTTCTCCATTACCTCATTTTCTCTGACTCCTCTTTCCTATGTTTAAAAAGTTTCAACCACTCACTCACTGCTGTTACCATAACATTCTGCCTCAACACAGGAAAAGGAAAATGGAGGCAATCAAGCATAGACTCTAAAACTATGAGCCATAATGAAACTTTTTTCTACTTTAATTTCTTTTTTCTAGGATTCCTTGTCACAGTAGTGAAGATCTAAGTAGCATAAGTGTACTATATATGATATGGATTCACACTGTACTGCCCTCATGTTTTTCACCGTTGTGCATACTCTGATCATGTCAACACTGTTTACTTTAGCCATGGAAACTATATTGGGAGAATACATGCACAGTCAAAATTAGGTCTGTTTCCTTAATTTAATTGAAAATAGATTTTTTTCTGTATTTGTTCCCATATGCTACAGGATGAAGCTTCTCTTATGCTGGCTGAATAAATCACTAATCTATGACTATAACTGAATGTTATTAGGAGTCATCTTATCATTATGTTTAATTTGGTTTTTGTTTGTTTAATACCAGTAGGATATGATTTAATCCTAAGTCACTGGGCCTTGTAATCTCTGCTTCTTGGTCACACAAACAGTGTTAGGTTTGAGTTCCATCTCCTGGAATGAGTCTTAAGTCCAATATGTTATTGATTGGTTACTCCTAAAAGCTTTGTGCTACTTTTTTGCTAGCATATCTTGCAATTAGGACCCCATTATAGATTAAGAAGCTATGGCTGGCTTGGTATTTATGTTTCTCTTTTGGTAGTCTGAAAAGTACCTTCCTATTACAAAGTAATAGAACATAAGGTAAAAGCTCTATGTAGGCACTAATAGAACATAGGGTAAAAGCTCTGTGTAGGCACCAGGTTGACTATTCCATGTTTAATGAATTGTATAGGTGGTATCTTCATCAAGAGAGTCTTGATGTCAGTTTTTGGAAAGCAACTTATTGTCTTGGTACAGAGTGAGAGACCTTAGAATGTACAGCCACAAGTGGAATAACTCTATCTAATCAATCCCCTCAGGGATCAGGGAGTACTGTTGAAGAGAAGATAGAAAGAGCATAAGAGTCAGACAGGATAGAGGACACCATGAAAACAAAAATCTCTAAATTAACATCATCAAAGCTCATATGACCTCAGCAAGACTGAAGCAGCATGCACAGGACCCACACTGCTCTGCACCAGGTGCTGTCTGGATGTAATATTGCTTCAACTGTAGTATTTGTATAGGGTTCCAGAGCATGTGAACTGAATGGTATCTGATGCTTACTCCTCATGGGCTCTTTTCTCTCTGTTGGCTTGTCTTGCCCAACACTGATGAGATAGTTGTTGTTGTTTTATTTGATTATATTATATTTTGTTTATATTTTATTATTATCTCTTAGAATCCTATTATTTTCTAGTGGTAGAAAGAAAGGGAGTGGATCTGCACAGAAGAGGCAGCAGTGTGGAACTGGGAGGAGTAACAGAAGAGGAAAATATAACCAGTGTGAGAAAAGACTTTATTGTCAAGAGAAGAGAAATGGAAAGATATGCTATTTTTTTACCAGACAATATATTCTGATTACAGTTCTCCCTCTAGCGTCTCTTCCCAGATCTTGCCTACTACTAACCCACCCAAATCCATTTTCTTATTCCCTCATTAACATACAAAAGCATATGAAATAAAAACAATTAATAGTATTAATAGTAATAGTAATATAAGACATAATAAAAACAAACCAGTATAAGGCAAAGCAAACATAAGAAGAAGACTCACAGAAACAAATAAAAACACATATATACAAATATATATATATATATATATATATATATATATATATATATATACACATACACATTTGTATACATAGAAATACACAAAATTTCATTAAAATACACAATATGAAGCAAATTCTATGTAAAGGACCTGTATTGCTAGTTTTGTGTCAACTTGACACAGGCTGGAGTTATCACAGAGAAAGGAGCTTCAGTTGGGGAAGTGCCTCCACGAGATCCAGCTGCAAGGCATTTTCTCAATTAGTGACCAAGTGGGGAGGTCTCCTTGTGGGTGGTGCCATTTCTGGGCTGGTAGTCTTGGCTCTATAAGAGAGCTGGCTGAGCAAGCCAAGAGATGCAAGCCAGTAAGAAACCCCTCTCCATGGTCTCTGCATCAGCTCCTGCTTTCTGGCTTGCTTGAGTTCCAGTCTTGACTTCCTTGGTGATAAACAGCAGTATGGAAGTGTAAGCTAAATAAACCCTTTCCTCCCTAACTTGCTTCTTGGTCATGATGTTTGTGCAGGAATAGAAACCCTGACTAAGACAGGACCTATGAGGTAAAAAAGAAAAATAGAAAAAATCTCCCGCAAAGTATTATGAGACCCATGACTTTGATTTGTTTGGCTATCTGCTTCTGAGACCTGCCCTTAAATTTAACACAGTTAGACACTCCTGTAGAAAATTAATTTTTCATTTGAGAGAAGTTATCAATTGGAGATAGCTACTGTGTTAAAACAGTGGGTTTATGTCAGCACTACCTCTCAGCACTGGGACCCTATCTGGCTTTAAGCATGCTTATGTTCTGTGCACACTGCCACTGTCTTTATGAGTTCATATGTGCATTGGTCACACTATGTTTAGAAGGCCATATTTCCTTGTGTCTTACATTCCCTCTGGCTCTTGCAATCTTTTTGTCTCCTCTTCCAGAAGGTTCACTGAGCCTGGAGGAGAGTGAATTTTATAGAGACATCTCATTTAGGGCTGAGTATTTCAAGATTTTTAACTATCTACCCATTTTCCAGCTGTGGGTCTCTGTAGTTGTCCCAATCTACTCCAAAAGGAATCTTCTTTGATGTTTGCTAAGCAAGGTATTTATTTATGAGTATAGCAAAAGCTTTTTAGGGATCACTTTATTGTAACATTTCTTTAGCATAAAAGTAGTATTTAATTTTCCTCTAGGTCCCTGGTCTATTATCAATCAGGTTATTGACCACCTGAGAAATCTTAAAGAAAGGTTCAATCTCTTTGAGTGGCCCTAATTTCAATCACATATTCATTAGTTACTCTCAAAATCTTTGTTAAACTTGCACTCATACTTCTTCCAGGCAAGTTACTGTTGCAGATCAAAGTGTTTGCAGCTGGGTTGGTGTTTGCATTTTTTCCTTTGTAGTGCACAGATTACCTTCCCATACCATGAACACCAGTTAGGAACTCTATTTTCAATGAGTAATATAGGTGTTGTCTTCAACAATAAAATCTTACCATCAATTTTCTGACAGCAACCGGTATCCTTGATAACAGCCTTGGTTGTTTAGGGTCTCCCCATGGGATTCTTAGCCTATTGCTTTTATGTTTTATTGCACCATGTGCATTCTATCCAAAGTAAAAGAATAATACATCATTTATACCAAGGTGTCACAAAGAACATCTAACCAATTGTAGACATTTCAGAAAAAATAAATTCCCTTCCTGAGTAAGAGGCATTTTCCGGCAGGAAAAGCCCAGCCAGTATCTACTGGAGCTTTGGTGGAATCTTTTTAATTTTTTTTTTTTTTTAGAGGAGGGTATTTCATTTACTTACATTTCAAATGTTGCCCGCCTTCCTGGTCTCCCCTCCACAAATTTCCCATTCCATCTCCCCTCGTCTTTGCCTCTAAGAGGGTGCTCCCCCATGCATCCACCTACTCTATCCTCACCTCTCTAGCATCCTGTGTGCTGGGGCATCAAGCCTTCATAGGACCAAGGGCCTCCTTTCCCATTGAAGCCAGATGAGGCCATCCTCTGCTACATGTGTAAAAGTATGAAAATATCAAGTCATATGCAAACAGGTGTGTGTATCCATGGTTATTTTTTAAACAAAACAAATTATTAATATCTGTAACTTACATGGAATTATCTTGAGTGGTAATGACCTGACCCTGTAACACACTTGGTACTAGGAATGGATTTAGACTCTTCCTGCAGCATTGCTCTTCTCGGGGCTTTTCCTATTTTTTTTTTTTTTTAATTTATTTCCTATGATTTTTTTATGTTAGATATTTTCTTTATTAACATTTCAAATGTTATTCACTTTCCTGGTTTCCCTCCAAAAACCTCCATTCCATCCCTCTCCCCCTGCTTCTATGAGAGTGTTCCTCACCAACCCACTCCTGCTTCTCTGTCCTGGCATTCCGCTATTCTGGGGCATCCAGCCTTCACAGGACCAAGGGCCTATCCTCCCACTGATGTCCAACAAGACTATCCTTTGCTACAGATGTGACTGGAGCCATGAGTCACTCCATGTGTAGTCTTTGGTTGGTGGTTTAGTCCCTGGTAGTTCTGGGGTGTCTGGTTGGTTTATATTGTTGTTCCTCCAAAGGGGCTGAAAACCCCTTCAGCACCTTCAGTCCTTTCTCTAACTCCGTATTCCAGATAGTCTATGTAGACCTATGTTTAAAAATGATTGCCTGCAAAGTGAAGTTCTAGGGGTCATGAATACTCACTCAGCTATCCATTGTAACAAAGCCTATTTGTTTGTAGAACAAATAAAACTAACCTTGAATGAAACTTCAGTGGTCATTGTCTTTTATGTTTGAACTTAGATTAGTGTTCTGGGTCTAGTCATATATAAGAGGAGAGGCCAAGTAACATCAGGAAATATAGTCTTGCTTATCAAGAAATATAGGAAATGTTGCGAGTTTATATCTAAAGGAATATAGGTAGTAAAGGGAAGAGGCAAACTCCAAAAATTGTCAGCACATGAAGAAAGCTATGCAGGTAAGCACCTACATGGACATAAATATGATGTTGGAAGTAAATCTGAGCCTGAGTGCCGGGGGCCAGCCCTGACAGGTTCATGTAATAAGGTGGGATACAACATTGGACAGAGGCAAAGGATTGATGATCTCTGGCCTTTAACTCTCTTTTACTGCTCTGAGGCCAAAAGCTGATGGCTTCTGGTAATTTAACTCTCTCTTGGTATTCTGAGACCAAAAGCTAATAAATTTTGGAAATTTCACAGAGAAAGGAACAAAAAAGAGGGAGAGAGGGAGGGAGGGAGGGAGGGAAGGAGGGAGGAAGGAGGGAGGGAAGGGAGGGAGAGAGACAGAGAGAGAGAGAGAGAGACAGAGAGAGAGAGAATGAAAGAAAAAAATGACAAACTTTAGCCAGGACTGTCCACCTGTTTCATCAATTTCACAAGTGCATATGTATACTTATATACATACACATATACCTACCTACATATGTATGCACATACATATATACCAACAGACATATAATAAATATATACCTTTGGTGGATGGAACAGAGCCCCATAGCCACACTTTATTTCTTCTCTCAGCCTTCTTATACATTCCTATACAAAATGTCTTCATAAAATTACCTCATAAATAAAATGTTGCACAAAAAAGAGAGTTACAGATGGATGTCAATAGTGATGTCAAAACAGTGTTTTATTCGATAATCTCATTATAAGTTCAAAGCAACAGTTTTGCATGGCCTTGATTTATCAAAGTGCACACCTGTGCAGTTTTCCTTAAACTGACTTAGAAGGAATGTTTTTCCTTGATCACAGGTATGTCCAAGCTGGTTTCTCTTCTTAGTGCAATTTATGAAAGCTCATTGTAGTTCTTATCATGTAGCTTTTACTTAATATTCTATGAGGAAGATCACATTCCATTCTTGATTCTAACATTATTACATATTTCCATCAAAACAACTAAAACTGTCTCCTTAAACTCTCTTCAAAAAATTATTTGAATCAAATCAGGAATTCTATAAAATCATTAATTCTTCTAAACAGCATTAATTCATGAAAGTTCATCTTCATGTTGATCCCAACAGGTTAGGCTGATGCCACAAATCATGAGGCTAAAAAAACAGGGACGGGAAGACGATATCAGCAGGAGAAGCAATCCTGAGATGAAGTCTCTGGGGCTGTGCCTTTCTAGAGTGCACTCATTACAACCATGCAGAATGGGGTGCCATCACCAGGAAACTCACCTGCTGGCCATAGCCTTTCCTTAGATGGCTTCTCTCACCTGCAGCAATCAGATTGTTCAGCAGGTTGCTGCAAGGCTGGGTGAAGAAGCAAAGCTAAGTTTCCTGGTGAGCAAGGCAGCATCCAGAATGACCATGAAAAAGGTGACACACATTCCAGAGGCTTTCTCTCTCTTTGTCTCTCTGTCTCTCTGTCTCTCTGTCTCTGTCTCTCTCTGTCTCTGTCTCTCTGTCTCTCTGTCTCTGTCTCTGTCTCTCTCTCTCTCTCTCTCTCTCTCTCTCTCTCTGTGTGTGTGTGGGTGGATCTGTCTGTCTGTCCAAAAACTCATACTAAGGCCTGTGAACTAAGGAAATTTGAGTTACTAATATAATGGTCGCTGAGGATGTTTCATTCCTATGAAAACCTATTTTCTGGCAGTAATCCTTAAGTGAGTTCTTTCCCAAATGTTTTCTTTTTGATTTTTTTCATCATTACAACCACCCTCACCTACAAACACATCTTGACAATTCTATTAATTGTTCTCAGTTCTGTAAATGTAAGACTCTAGTGGAGAGTTTATGAGTAGAATGTTAAAGACGCTCTAGGTCTTAGAATCTAGGAGCCCAGGGGACATTTTAGAGGAAATTAGAATGTTCAAATAATTGCTATTAGGTTATTCTATAATAACAGGAAAATTCAAATGTGTGACTTCACTGTAGACAATATCAGTGTCCATGCACACTAGGTGCTTCTTGGCCAAACATTACCACTAGTGGATTTCCAGTCTATATTTTTCTATCATCCTTATTACACTGCTTGGAAGCTGTTCTAACTTATTAGTGTCATAGAGATTGTACCTCCCATTGAAATGAATATATTGCTACTAGTTTTCTTTCTTCATTTGCAACCCACTTATAAACTATTCTAAAAGAAGATATTTGCCTCTAAGAGAATTTTCAATTTGACTCTCAGTTATTAAGAATGTGCTTAAGAATGGGAATAATATTTCATATGTGTCTTGTAAAGTGATTGCCTTAGCTTTCTGTTACTGTGATAAAATAACTGAGGAAATATCCATATAAAGAGAAATGGTTATTTCAGCTCATGTACTCAGTACTCTGTTTATTGGCCCTTCCATGCTGCTATTTTGCACCACTGATAACAGTGAACATCATGGTTGAAGCATTTGATAGAGGAGTTCAGTTTATATCACATGACTAGACAGAAGTGAGAGAGGAGGGAATCAGGATGCCAGTGAACCTTATAAACCTACCTCCCACAGCCTGTTACCCACTAAGTTCTATCCAGGATTAAGTTTTCTCAACTCTGTCACTCTTATGCTAGCCACAAAGTCTTTAATATCCATGGATATGGGGAATTTAAGATCTAAATTATACTACTGACTTACCATCTTTCTACAAAAACAAGGAAAACACTGATTAATTCTGCTTGTCTGTTAATTCTTTCCACACCAATGACTATAAGGCTTAATAGGAACAAATAATGTTGAATATTTTTCTATATGTGTTTCAAAGCATTGCTGAGATGTGCCAGGTACTATGTTCATTTCCAAAGCCACTTAGTGCCTTAGTTGCACAATACCAAATGTTGCCCTGAATTAATTAATTCTTGTTTTTCTATCTCATCTTGCATTGGGAATCATATTAGCAAATGCAAGTTACTGGGTGTATTATTGGTATAGGGAGTTTTAATAAAGTATTGTGACTTTCCAAGTGGTTTAATGACTTTCAGGTCTCTGTGGATGACTCCTTCAATAGGATCTCAATTTCCCTTGAAAACTCTACTTATTTCATTAGTGATTTGTTAATACACTCTTCAATATTACCTGGTATCTCACTAAACTATATCTGAATTTCCTTTTTAAATGTTTCTGCAAATCCTGTTTAAAGGTTTGAATATATTTAGTTTATATTACTGGCTAAATATTTAAATGTCTCAAGATTTATATTATTTATTTCTTGAGTAATAATAATGTGTTAAAAATCATGGCAAGCCGAAAAGCTCTAAAACTTTTAATAATTAAAAAGAAATTTTGTTTTGGTACGTTTATAGTGGTACGCTCTTGAATATATCGTTGAAATAGTTGAAACTAACTTTTTGTTTAGTAATTCGGGTTGAGTCCAGTTATAGTGTCCCGCATCCTACAGGACTTGTACTTTATTATTATTATTATTATTATTATTATTATTATTATTATTATTATTATTATACTTTACTTTAATTTGGGTACATTTTTATAAAATATAAAATTCAGAAAAGAATTTCTTAGAAACATGCTGCAGTGAATTTGGTATCTTTCTTATCTCTATCCTTAATACCATTAGTTTCAAATATCTCAAACTTTTGCCTGAAATTAATCTTTTGGCAATAAACCACATTGAAACTAATAGTAAGTCATATTTCAACCTGAGATAATAAATACAAAGATTTGAGCTTTTTTTTTCTTTAACAATCTACAGCTTTCTTTGAAAGCGATCTCTTTCTGCTGAAGGGAAGAATAATAATAGTACAGTGTCCCACATTTATATTGCTTTGTGCAGTGAGTGAATTTGGGTAAATTTAATTTACATCAGCAGGTGTGCTGACTCAAGGACTGCCTGAGTCAGCACAATGCAAATCAAAAATGGAGCTTTCATTTTGTTCACACAATTACCTCTAAAATAAATCTTACATGATGGGAAGTATTTCTTAAATGTGCTTGAATTAACAACAAAGTCCTAGATAATATGGGAGAGAAGAAGCATTAAGCTTTCATAGAAGAGGAACTTGTGGTACCTAACACAGTGAGCATTGCCATTGGAAATGTACTTCTAAACACTCTATCAGAGATAAACACAGATAATAGCTAAGGATTTTCATTAATTATCACATAGATTATCATTATTATGCACATAGAGACTTCCCTCTGGAATCGTTGACTCTGAAACTAATATTAAAATTGTTACAGACACCTAAATAAGGAGCTATTCATGAGAAAAATTATTAGCAAAATATCTGCCCTAATTTGCTTTCTAGTGAAGATTTGAACACTGAAAGACCATAAACTATTTACATGAATATACATTATATTCAAGTTTGATAAATAATTTAATTTTAAACTTGATTTTCAAATATTTTAATTTTTAGCTTACTTTTAGTGAAGATATATTTTCCTTTTCTATCTTCGATGTTCCAACCCCATTTAGCTACTGTGGCCTCTCAAATTTATGTTTTCCTTTTCTTTAGTTATTATTGTTGCCTCTGTATGTGCATGTTTGTGTGTGTATGTGTAATTTAGCTCTACATGCACCTACAATTTGTATACTTTGTGTTACATAAATTAGATTTAATTATTGAAACAAGTGAAGGGTTTGTTACAAATGTTGGATTTTGTCAATTTTGCTGATGTAAATACAGTATAAAAGCTAGAATACTTCATGTTCAGCTTAGGCAAATTTTTCACATGTGTGTGATGTCCACTGTTGTCTCAAATCTTCTACTCAGATCCATTCAGAGATCTTGTGACTTAGATATGAAATTGTTCCCAACACATTCATTTACATGTTTATGATTGGTTTGGTTTCCAGCTTAGAGATCCAAATTATTTGGAAACAATATTAGAATACAAGGTCTCAGATATAAAACTGATAGACTAATACAGCTAACAGTTCACAATTTGATGGTGATATTTTGTGGGTGTAATCCTTTTAAGAGAGGTCTAAGTGGAGGAAATGGGTCACTGGTACAAAGACTTTCCAAGAAGCTAGTCAGCAAACCACTTTATTACACTGACCATTGGAGGCCATGTTTTCTACTGTAACAAGTTTCCTGCCATGTTGTTCTGCCTCACTGCAGGACCAAAGCAATGGACACATGGAAAAAATCAAGGAAACCCTCTGCAACCATGAGCCAAGACTGTTCATCTTTTAGAAGGTTATATTAGATAGTTGCACTAGTTGCACAAAGTCTGTCATATAAATGATAACATCTTCCAGAACTATAAATATCCAACAGGATAATGCCATTGAGTCAATTATGGTATTTAATATTTTCAATAATATTCTACAGTAATACTCTTGAAATACCCTAATACTAAGGTAGCAGTCCACCAGATAGCTCTCCAAGCACAGTGCAAAATGGAGAACACCTTTTCTCAATGGGGCCTCTCCTTCTTCATTGACCTTATCTGGAGGATGCCCCTAAGCACAGGTGCCTTATCTAGAGGATGACACACAGAGCTTCCTGCAGGTACTGCATAATTCAGCATATAAGGTCTACTCAGCCCTTCCCACCATATAAATCAGCTGGAGCTGCCCATATGATAATGAGATGATGACCAAACAGCCCTTTCTGTTCAAAGCCCCCAAACCAAATGTGAAGCAATAAAAAAACAACTGAAGTGGTCTTTAGAAGTCCTTCAGTCATACTCATGGCCCTCAGAAGCCTGTTCACTGTTTCTACTCCCTCTGCCCTACTGGATGGGTGGCTGAGAAGAAGGGAGACCTATCCTTACATAGTAGCTATACCTACTCTCATGACATACTTTGCCTGGATGCCCAGGTGTGCATCAGTTTTTTGACTTCCTCACTTCAAGGCTGCACTATAATAAAAAATATCATAGGTAAACTTGGGATTAATGTTTTTTAATCATAATGCTCTAGGGAAATTCATTTATGTCCTTGTATCGATCATTTATTAGTTTTGATGGATGTAGTATCTGAATATGGGAGAATAACAGAGTTAGTTAAAGCTGGTCACCAACTGAAGGAGCTACAACTTGTTTCCAGTTGTCTCTCTAGTTAATGAAGCTGTTATATACCTAAGTAAAGCAAAATATATTTCCATATGCAGGGCAGGCTTTCGTTTCACTAAGATTAATACTGGGGTGCAATTGCAGGGTTGTACTGTATATGCTTACTTTATTTTATAAGAAATTCTCAAAGTGTTTCACAAAGATCTGTTGCCATTTCCCATACTTTGATTAATATGCCAGGGATCTATTTCATGCCCTTTCTTGTCTGAAATTGGTGATCATTCTAGTTATCTTGCCTTTATATATAAGTGTGAAATAATTACTATGTTTTACTGTTTGCTTGTTTGTGGAGGGAGTCTTTTTATCAGGCTCAAGCTGGACTGAAAATTCTTCAGAGTTCTCTTCCATCTGTCCTCTGAGGATGGTTTTCTAGCCAGACACCAGCACTCCCAGTAACTCCTGTGGTGGTCATTTGTGTCTTGGCTGAGAATTCAATGATCTCACGTGCTGTTGTCTTTTATCAACCTTTTTTTCAGTTCCATGTCTTTTATATTATTTGCATATTTCCTATTTTGGTTTATTTCTATGTTGATTAACCTGGCTGATCCTTATATATGTTAGCCATATTTAAACGGATATTTTCAAGTATTTCTACGTGTATGTGTGTTGTCTTTCCTGCTTGTTAGAGAATCTTTAATAGAACAACATTTTTTAAATTTTTATTTAGGCCATTTAATTTAAGTTTCATTAACTGTTATCTACAAATTTAAAGTACATTTGTTACCCATTTTCCATTAGTATTTAAATAAGATGTGAGACAAGTCACAGTCCTAAGAAATAATTTTGTTAATTAAATTAGGCCACAGATAGCTAATTCCACAAGAACTGTCCGGTGAAATGATGCTATTTGCCTTGTACCTGGGATTCTCTGTAAACTAAAACCACTTAGGTAAACGGGCATAATTTAGGTGGTCTAATTCTGAGTCTCTTTCAAATTCTCTTGTTCTGTTTCTCTATGTCCTGTCTTAGTCTCTGTTCTGTTGTCATTAAGAAACCCCGTGACAAAGTCATCTCATAAACAAAAACAAACAAACAAAAAAACCTTTTTAGGTGGTTTGCTGACAGTTTCGGAGGTTTAGTCCATTATATTACTTTCACATAGGGTGCATGACTCTGGAGCAGTAGCTGTGAGCTACACCCAAATCTACAGGCAAAAACAGGGAGAGGGAGAGGGAGAGAGGCACAAGAAAGGAAAGGTTGTGCCTGACATGAGCTTTTGAAACCTGAAAGCCCTGGAAGCTCACCCCAGTGACAAAATTCTTCTAAGAGACCACACCAAATGAGCATATGGAGGCCATTCTATTCAAACCATCACACTACCACAGATTGAGAAAACTTTCTAAGAGTTTCTCAAAGCAAATAGACCAATTTCAACCATTTTATTCTTCTATGACAAATATTTTCATCTGTGCTAAAATCTTTTCATATACAGTCATAACTTTGAATAGTTCTAATGCCTCCTCTTATCAAATTTTGACATAAATCACATCAAATTATCAGTACATTAATTGGAAAGGATTTACAACTTTACTATTTAAACTTCAAATTCATGAATACCATTTATGCAGATTTTGTTTTTGGCTTTTTCATTTTGTGGACAGGGTTTCAGTCTCACATAACTCTGGCTGGCCTTGAACTCACCTACATAGGAGAGGATAACTCTGTACTTCTGGTGTGACTGACTTTGCCCAGATAAGTTCATGGATCACAGGAATGTGTCACTATGCACAATTTATTTTGTTTTGATGACTGAACCCACACATAGCTCGGTTCATTTTAGTCAATCACTCAATAAAATTAATTCTATCCCTATTAATATAAAACTTATTCTGCCACATTTTATACTTTTCAATGCTCAAGCACTGCATGCATATTGATAGATTTGTAAAAAAATATTTACATTTTTGCTTAGTGATGGTAAATCATACCAGATCTAAATTTTTGTGTTTTATATTTATTTCTAATACTCAGAACTATGATTTACAAATGACTACTTTTTAGATTATAACTTTATAGGAGGTTATAAAGTATTTTGTTATATCTATGATTGTTAGTATATTCCTTAAGACTCATTGAAATTACTATTATAGGTAATAGTAAATTTTAATTACTACTTTTCTATCTTTTGGTTTTCTATTTCCATTTCTTTTATATTATTTTCTATAGTGTGGTTTCCACAAGGAATAACCAAAGACTTAGATTAATTTCAAGTTTAGATTAAATGAGTTCATTCTTACTACCAGCTGAAGAATGGCAGCCCAAGAGCCCAACTTCATTCCAAGCAGAAGCTGAGGTTAAAGTGAAGTTTTAAAGATGGACATCAGAAAGGTGTGCGTTACAGCTATCCATGGACTCCACAGCTAGGCAGGAAAATTGTTTTACTTCCCATCATTTTTTTTTTCTTTCCTGCTATATAAATAATAAAAGACCCTTTTCCATATCAATAGGCAGGGTTTCTAGAAGCAAAGGCAGTTGTTAATACCTCACAGTCCATTGTTTTATTCTTATCTCACCTGGAGGTGACTAGCATCTCCCAGGCATCCCAGAGCGAAAGAAAGCCCACAGCCCTTAAGGGATGCCAAGATCCATGTTAAGCCTTTGGCTAACACAGGGCACCCGTGTAGACTATTACTCAGGTCAGAACATTCCATTGACTAGGATAGATCAGATCATTTGGGTGCAGACAACAACACAGTACCATTAGGGTAGGGCTGGCTCTCACAACTGCAAAATTGTACTCAACAATGTTTTATCTGATACAAGTTCAATGAATTTATTTTATACATCGAAGAGTTGAGGAGACTTTTGTTTTCCAAAAATTTAACCAAATGCTCTAGAACAACCTGTTAGAAAAATCTATCTTTGTTCCCAACTACATACCACTATTATCATATTTGAAATTCCATGTGTAATCAGGAGTAGTAAACTAATTAAATTTAATCAGCTACCATGTCTACCACCTCAAACATTTTACTTAACATGTTATTGTAGTGAGAACATTTTAAATTTTTTTCAATTATCAATAGTACATATTTATTTTATTTCTCTCTCTCTCTCTCTCTTTCTCTCTCTCTCTCTCTATCTATCTATCTATCTATCTATCTATATATATATATATCCCTATATGCCCATGATTTTCTAAGTGCATTGGAATGCAGGTACCCAGTGAGGTCAGAAGTTTATATACTCTAGAATTGTAGTTATTGGTAGATGTGAGACTCCTTACATAGATTCTGGGAGTTGAACTTAGGTCCTCTGTAATAAAAGAAGTGCTCTTAGCAACTGAACTATCTATCAATAATAGACAGACATTATTTACAACTCCATAGTTGGCATTTTGGAAATGTACAGGTTATTTTTATTAAAATGTTTCATAAATTTCGATGATATTACTTCCCATCTATCAAATACTCCCCACAAACCTACTCACCTGTTGGGGTCCACTGCCCGCAGTGGACTGGGTTCCTGGAGGATTGGCCCGAAGCTGAAATGAAACTAAGGGAGTGGGGGAAGAAAGAAGATCTCCGAGGCTACATGGTTGCTTCTGCTTAGAACTACTCTTTAATGGTGGACAAGCATTTGGGGAAAAAGAAAGGGAAATCCCGCCCCCAGTCTTCTGCGCAGGCGTTCTGGAGTTTGGCGGGAACCCTGAAGTCTCGTGACATCTCTCAGGTTGCGCAGGTGGGCTGGTCATAGGTGGGCCTCTGGTAAGTTGGGCGGAGCCGGGTGACTTAGGAGACTTGTAGAACCTGGCTGCAGGGGTATGGGGCTCTCTTAGCCTAGTTAACAAAACAATGGATGCCATTGGGTGCGGCATGGCTCTGGCCATAGCACCAACTATGTTGGTGGAGAAAGGACACCACACTCACCAACTTTATTCTCTCTCTCTCTCTCTCTCTCTCTCTCTCTCTCTCTCCCTCTTCTCTCTCCATATGAAGAGAGCAATGGTGTACTCATATACATTAAATAAATAAACAAATTTTTAAAAATGCTTTAAAAAATATAAACAATGATAAATCTAAAAAATCTAAACAATGATAAAAATATCAAAAATATTTTTGTTCCTCCTATGGGGCTGTAAACCAATTCAGCTCCTTGGTCCTATCTCTAGCTACTTCATTGGGGATCCTGTGCTCAGTCCAATGGATGGCTGTGAGCATCCACCTCTGTATTTGTGAGGCACTGGAAGAGCCTCTCAGGAGAGAGCTATATCAGGCTCCTGCCAGCAAGCACTTGTTGGCTTTCACAATAGTGTCTGGGTTTGGTGATTGTAAATAGGGTGAATCCTCAGGTGAGTCAGTCTCTAGATGGTCATTTCTTTAGTTTCTACTCCACACTTTGTTTCTGTAACTCCTTCCATGGGTGTTTTGTTCCCTCCCTTCTAAGATGGATAGAAGTATCCATACCATGGTCTTCCCTCTTCTTGAGTATCATGTGATTTGTGAATTTTATCTTGGCTTCTGGGCCAACATCCATTTACCAGTGAGTACATACCATTGTATGTTCTTTTGTGATTGGGTTACCTCACTCAGGATAATATACTCAAGATCCATTCATTTGCCTATGAATTTCATAACTTCATTGTATTTTTAATTAGATATTTTCTTTATTTACATTTCAAATATTATCCCCATTTCCTAGTTTCCTCTCAAAAATCCTCTATCCTCTCCCTCTCCCCCTGCTCCCCATCCCACCCACTCCAGCTTCCTGGCCTTGGCATTTCCCTACATTGGGGTATAGAACATTCATAAGACCAAGGGCCTCTCTTCCCATTGATGACTGACTAGGCCATCCTCTGCTACACATGCACCTAGAGACATGAGTCCCACCATGTGTTTTCTTTAATTGGTGGTTTGGTCTCAGGGAGCTCTGGGAGGAACAAAAATATTAACTAGCCAGTGCCCCCAGAGCTCACAGGGACTAAACCACCAACCGAAGAGCACACATGGTGGAACTCATGGCTCCATCTGCCTATGCAGCAGAGGATGGCTTAGTGGGACATCAATGTGAGGAGAGGCCCTTTGTCCTATGAAGACTCTATGCCCCAGTGTTGGGGAATGCCAGGGCCAGGAAGCAGGTGTAGGTGGGTTGGTTAGCAAGTAGAGGGGTGAGTGGATATGGGGTGGATGTTTTTCACAGGGGAAACTAGGAAATGGGATAACATTTGAAATGTAAAAAGATAATATTCAATAAAAAATGGAAGTGACAATAGAAAATTTAAATTTCAGATACCTTATAGCTGCCAATGGAAAAATGCATTTAAATGGATTTTCATAAAGGTATAATGAATAATTAATTTGAAATTCACTTGTGACTATGGTTTTTGTTCTATCTTTGTAACATGGTGAGCATTATCCTTTCAAGATTTTGTTAATTAATTTTATTTCTCAGCTGTTATATGTTTAGCTCCATCCACCTTTTATATTGTCATGTACAGAATAAAAATGGTTTAAAAAATATCAAAAATAAATAAATAATACAAAAAAGCCAAAACAAAGTGAATAGTGCATAAAAATAGTGGAGCCATATTATTGATAACATGTACTGCATATACTCATTATACTCTTCAATAAATACTAGTGTACACATACTGTTAATGTGCTAGTGTATTCCATTTTGGAGTCTACACATATCAAGACTGAGCCTTTGTCATTTCAATGCCTCTCTTGTTTCATTTAGCATAATGGAACTCAAATCCAATACCCGCTTCAAGGTTGAGTATGGCTAAACCTACAACTTTCTATATCTTAGGGAAACAATACCTTTAATTATCAAGTGTAAAATGAGCTATAGCACTCTGCAGATGTTCAAGATAGATGTATTTCTACATTCTAAAATAAATATCATAAACATATTTTCTGTACCTTCCATATACATATATAATATAGTTGGCACTATATACTGTATACAATATACTATATATAATATACCATATACTATATATTATATTATTTTAAAACATGGAAGGAGATGGGTAGTCATGTCAAAAATTTTTTTTAAATGTATATGCTCTTTACTGTTGATTTTATTTCCCAGCATTTTGCTAAGTCTTGCTTGGTCTATACGAAGTATGTTTATCTGTAACTTTATTTTTTCCATAGCAAACATGACTGATTTTAGGACCAAAGCATCATTTAATCATAAAGAAAGTTGATAAAATATTTTGTTTTGTTTTGTTTTAAGATACAAAATTTGTAATTGGTCTTCACAGTGAACTCAGTTGGGCCTGAAAATTGTACATTAGAACCATAAATATATGCCGTTTTTAGGAAAGTGATAGTAGTAGATTCTCCCCTAGAGTCCATGGCTGGATCAGCAAGGGGTAATTAGTAAGGTGTCTCAGGATTTTCTCTGTCCAATTACATTATTGCAGAAGAGGTCTGTGATTGGACAGGGAAAAGGGAGGCAGAGCTAAGAGTTGTAGAGCAAGGGGGTGGGGGGTTGGGGATAGGTCTCAGCAGGGGAGAGAACCAGAATTGAGGTTCAAGAGGTGTTATCAAAAGGTTAGATTATTTGGGTTAAAGCTTTATCATTATCAATTGGCTATGAAATTATGATATTGGCATCTTGTAACTTGTGATTTTATTGATACATAAATCTAATTGGTTAACTATAAGCATAAGAGTCTTGATCCTACCAGGTAATTAGGTGTTGAGATTGCTAACAAGGGGTACCTGGGGCATTGCATGGAAGCAAGAGGAACTCTAGACCCCTGTCCTAGAGAAGACACAGCAGAAAACCTGTGTCCTGTGTCCTGGGCCAGAGTGTCAGTGGCAGCAGGAGTGCAGTAACATGGCCAATCTCTCAGAAAGTTGGCTGGTTCATTATTATTATTATTATTATTATTATTATTATTATTATTATTATTATTTCCCAGAACAGGTGACAAACCAACATGCTGGCTGGGTACTAATCCACTATATATTTAAGAAATTTATTAGCCTGAGAGTTAGAGTTTTATTTTATTTTATTTTATTTTATTTGTAAAGTGAGTAACTAGGTAGTGCTGAAAATGAGTCACATGTACTCTTCACAGTATCAACATGAATTCCCTCCCATTTTCTTCAATAGGTGGATGTTAACCATCCCTGAGATCTTTGTCACTATTGCAGGTTTGGGTAATATTGCTGTGTTGTTGGTCCTTGTGGTTAACATGCTTTATAGCTGGTTATGGTTAATTTTGTCTCTTGCCAGCTTGCATGCACCTTTGGACACTATGAGAAGTGAGTCTTAGGAAGGAAGTCTCCAGGTCTGTTCTCTCTCCATCACTCTGAATCCTAAATTCCAAGTGCATTGTGTCTTCAGCAATAAGGTTTTTCAGATCAAGTTCTGGGAGGCAGTCAAGTGTGACAGTGGTACTCTGTATTGCTCTCAGGATCATGTGGATACTCCTGACAAATAATTAGAAGAGAAGTTTCTCATTATGTGACTGGGATTTTCTTGAAGAGGACATTATTATACCAAGTGATAATGTGTAGCTTTTGTAACTTGTGTAACTTAATTTAAATCATGTATACATGTATGTATGTATGTATGTAGTTAATATAATATAACATAAATAAATATATAGCATATATTATGCAAGGATATATTACATATTTATATATTATATATGTCGAGAGACATGATAGATACAAAATGAATCTGTTAGTATGTGTAAAATAGAGCTTACCAATGACTTTTTAAATCACCCTTAGTGATCTTCAGCCCTCCTTCCTCCCTCTACCTCACTACCACCCTCCCTCCCAGTTCCTCACCTAAACATCTCCCTCAGTTTTTTTTCATAGTATGAAATCGCCAATTTGATTTATTTTTAATTCCCTAATTGCTAAATGTTACATTCAATAAAAAATATTTCTCAGTCATTTTATTTTTCCTTATGTGAGCTCTCTGCTGAGATTCTTAATTCATTTTTCCATTTGCACCTCAGTCTTCTTGTTAGTAACAGCACTGTTCAAATTATCTTTCTTGTACTGTGCATGTTCAAGTTTCCTTCTTGGCTAAGGTTTCACAGAAAACTCTTGATTATTCTTAATACATTAGGTTTATTTGGAGGAGATGGGTTTTTTTCCTGCTGGCATCTCTAGGGATGATTCTTAAAACCACTCTTTCAATTTAAATATTTAATACTGTTGAATTTTCTTTCTCTTCTATTAACTGTTTTCTACGTTTTTTTAAAGATATTTTCTTTATTTACATTTCAAATGCTATCCCTAAAGTCCCCTATACCCTCCCCCGCCCTGCTCCCTAACCCACCCACTCCCACTCCCTGGCCCTGGCATTCCCCTGTACTGGGGCATATAAAGTTTGCAAGACCAAGGGGCTTCTCTTCCCAGTGATGGCCAACTAGGCCATCTTCTGCTACATATGCATCTAGAGACATCAGCTCTGGGGGTACTGTTTAGTTCATATTGTTGTTCTAAGGATTTTATTGTAATTTTACTTTTAAAAATTCAATACTTAAAAAACTCATCTCTGTCTTTGTCTCTCTCCACCCTTCCCCTCCCCTCTTCCCTTCCATCCCCCTTCCTCACCTCTCCTCTTTTCTTTCCTCCCCTCCTCTCTCTGCACCTCTTCCCTTCCCTTTCCTACCTTTTCATTCTCTCCCCTCCCCTTTTCTCCCCCACCCTCCTCTGTTCATTTTTTCTTGCCTCTGTTTCAGTTCCCCACCACAGTATTTGTTTGTTTGGGTTCCTTTCTCTATTTTCTAGGCTACTGAGGCGAATACTTAGTTAATTGGTAATCACCTTCTTTGTTATGTCATGTATTAATGCCATGTATTAATGTAAGCATCATGGTAGCTCTTTCTTAAAATTTGCTATGATGTCTTTTAAATTTTACACCACTCAGTGGATACTTATATTTTCTTTGGTTGGGTGTCCCTATTCATCCATCCATGATTTTTTATGCTCTTCTATTTCTGTGTTTAAGGTTCACAGTAACACCAATTATTAATTTTGATCCATTTCCCACTAATGTCAGGAAGTATTTTGTTCTGTAAAGCTACAATCCCTTAAAGTTAATTGATGCTATTTTAATAATCAGGGCACTACTCAATTAGTTGTCTCTTCTTATGAGGTCTTGAGAAAGAATCAGGGGTTCTGATTTCAACTCCATATGTGTAGAGATTAGAAAGCTGGACGGGTTTCTAAAATGAAATATCTGAGCAGATTGAAAGTTCAGAGCTCCTCTGAGGTCCACAAGTGAATTGAGGTGATGGTGTGGAGCATTGCTGTAAATTAGTGAGATAAGTGGGAAGATAGAGAAAATGTCAACACAGTACAGCAAAAATCTTTCCAGAGAAAAGTTCTGGAGTAGGAGATGCTGAACTACAATTGCTAAACTGCTAGAGGGTGTGTGTGCAAAACCCAGAATTCTGCAATTTCCTGGAAAATACAGTCAAATGTGGGACCTATGACTTCATCAGATGTTCTGCCTTTGAGAGCCTTGCATGAATAAATATTGAAAAGGAGTAATTGAATGTTTCCAGCCAAGAAATGAGTAATCAAAAAATGAACCATTTTAAAATGAATTGAAGTAAGAATAGTTTATTTTAGTCTCATAGAAGAAATTACTTAACCAAGAATTAACATGCTAGGGTTATAGTAACAGCTAGTTAGCTCAATCGAAAAGAAACACTCAACTTCAGTTGAGAGAGGAAGAGAGAGAGAGAGAGAGAGAGAGAGAGAGAGAGAGAGAGAGAGAGAGCTAACATCACTCAGGGTCATACCGATTGTCTCATTAGTCTGTAGTGTGTGGAATCTGGGATCTGTTCTCCACTATTGCTGTAGCAATAAAATGGGTGCCTGGAGTGGTGGATTAATGGCCTAAAATTTTATTTCTAGAACTTTCATTTTTTCTTCTTTTCGGTTTTTTTCTATATCATTTCATCTCTCCAGGTTTACTCCTTATCTCCATGTGTAGACTGTATGAGGGAAATAGGCAAACTCAGCTGAGGACACTCACTCTGCCTGCTTGTCTCTCTTTTTCACTCTTCTTGCCTCTGAGAGGCCAGCAAGCCACTTGGCCTTAACTTCACCTTTCTCTTACTTGTTTTGATATAATGTCCAAGAATTTTTGTTTTATTTAGAAGGAGAAATAAGAAAAAGCAAGTCCGATCCATCTTTTTGAACATAGTGGTATTGGTGAGGCCTCTATTTTTTTTTTTAATAAACATTGTTTAGATTGAAATGTCAAGAAATATTGAAATATTTTCTCTGAAGAACTAGCAATATCTGGAAAATAAAAAGAATTCAATCAAATAGTGTTTATAGTGGTGATATTTGAAAATAATGCATTTTATATTAAATCAATGACAAGGGATTTGAAATGAAGAGTTCTGAAATAGCAAGGTCAGTGGGAATAGAGTAGCCCATCTGAAGTATTCAAGGTTGGCTTTGTGTCTTTGAATCAGACATGCACTCACTGTTATTATGAGAGTCTATGCAGCATCTGCAGTTTTGAGTCCTTTTTTTTTAACCTGCAGTCTGAGTGTAAGTACTTTTCTTTAAAGTCTAAACTGTGCCATGTAAACCAGAAACATGGAGATGTAAAGTTTTGTTTGATGTGGTCTTTGTCTTGAACTTTCTTCAAATCCATTAATCTTTTACATTCAATCACTTTTTTTTTCTTTAAGATTTTGGCAATGATAGTAATCTGAGAACATAAAATGGTTTCTTCAGCCCTATGAGCATATTTAAATCTTCTATTTACTTAATTGAAGTCAGATACACCAGTAGTCCTCTGACACTGACTGGTTTCCCATTAACAGCCTTTAAGTGAATTCTGTGACACCCTCCCCTTTTTTTTTCTTTTTGAGATTGTTTCATTTCTTTAAATTAATTTATTTATTTTACATCCAGATAAATCAAAGCTTCTCTCCATTCTCTCCTGCTAATCCCTCTCCTCCCCTCCCTTCCCCTTTACCCTGTCCCTTTCTCCTCTCCTCCCCCCCTCCCCTATACCCTGTCCCTTTCACCCCAGAGAAGGGGAGGCCTCCCATGGATATCAACCTGCCTTGGCATATCAAGTTCCAGTAGTACTAAGGGGAAACTTCTCCTATTAAGCCTAGACAAAACAGCCCAGTTAGGGGAAAGGGGTACAAGGGCAGGCATCAGGATCAGAATTAGCCCTTCCTCTAGTGGTTAGTGTTCCCACATGAAGACCAAGCTGCATATATGTTACATATTTGTAGGGAGCCTAGGTCTAGCCCTCCTAACCAATTTCCTCCATCCATCCAACCACAATCTCTATTTTATTTCTTCTTCTCAATGGAAATCAACCATCCTCCATTAGTCCTCTTTGTTACTTAGTGTCTTTGTGTCTGTGGATTGTACCACATTTACCCTGTACTTTATAACTATGATCCACTTGTAAGTGTGTCTTTCTGGGTCTGGGTTCCCTCACTAAGGATGATGTTTTCTAGTTACATCCATTTGCCTCCAAATGTCACGGTGTCCTTCTTTTTAATGGCTGAGTAGTATTCCATTGTGTAAATGGTCCCTATTTTCTTTATTCATTCTTCAGTTGAAGGGAATATAGATTGTTTTTAGTTTCTGGGTATTATGCGTGAAGCAGCTGTTAGCATGCTAAGCAAGTTTCCTTTCAGTATGGTGGAACATCTTTTGGGTATATGCACAGGAGTGATATATCTGGTTCTTAGGGTACAACTATTCCCAATTTTCTGAGAACTTTTAATTTGTGATCGAGACACCTATTTATGTTTGCTTCATCTTAGTATTTGACTCACTGTGAGTTCATTGTATGTTCTAAATGACCTTACTGCCACTCCTGTTTCAATGGCTCTCCTCCCAGTCTATGTTCCATCATCACTTTGATCATTCTAAAGGACTTAATCAGGCTTTTATTTTTCCTTGAGGACACTCTTTCATTTATATTCTTTTTTTTTTATTCTAAGTAATATTTTAGTACAACAAGTTAAATTCTTCCTAAAATAACTTTTGACAAATGGATGAAGAAATTTTTTTGACAAAATTGAAACTAGGATAATAATGTTGATACAAGGTCTCAACATTAGCTGGTAGTATTTTCCCCCCTTTCTCTGTTTTGACATTCACAATTAAGGGGAACCACATGCTTCTTTTCATTAAGTGATATAAAATGACTGTTAGGCCTGTAGCAATTACTTCTTATACTCCAGTATTCCAATAAACAGCATTGTTACTATTTATGAGGCACTGAATGTAAGGGACCCGTCAAGTGTAAACTTTTAGGATAACTAGTAGATTTGAGAACTCTGGACTCATGTGTGTGATGTAGTTCGGGCCAACAACATACACCATATAAGAGAAGAATCAATAGACAACTAGGATGTGAAGGAAAAGAAGGAGATACATGAGAAACAATCATTTTATATTTTGAATTATTTTCTAATTTTTAAAAATTAAAAAAAATATATTTTTTTTTATTTTACTTTTTGCTCAAATATGACCCTGTGATTTTTGGAACTGTTCACTCTCCTTTATCAGCATGACCTCTTGGAGACCTATGACTTGTAGGTTAAAATCCAATTTTAATCAGTCACTTTGCTTTAAATTCAAATTCCAATGTATGCCACGGGAAATTTTATTTTATTTCATATTTTTCTTTTAAGGTTCAACTTCTGAATTTCTAATACAGACACATGGGAGAAATCTCAGCATTTTTAGTTATAATTAATACCAATTGAAATAACAAATGTAAACGACTACAAAATATACTTATTAAGCACTGGACACTTAGCAATGTGGCTGGCTGGCTGCATCATTTTCAAAAATCTCAATGCTCTATGACTATAGTTTTAGAATTTTCCTAACTTAGAAGTTAAGAAAAAATGCCGATGTTAAAAAAGTAGCTTCATATCCAGATAAAAGAAAGGACGCATGCTCCACTATGTTCATAGCAGCCTTATTTATAATAGCCAGAAGCTGGAAAAAAACCTAGATGTCCCTCAACAGAGGAACGGATACAGAAAATGTGGTACATTTACACAATGGAGTACTACTCAGCTATTAAAAACAATGAATTTATGAAATTCCTAGGCAAATGAATGGATCTGGAGGGTATCATCCTGAGTGAGGTAATCCAGTCACAAAAGAACTCACAGGATATGCACTCACTGATAAGTGGATATTAGCCCAGAAACTTAGAATACCCAAGATTCAATTTGCAAAACACATGAAACTCAAGAAGAATGAAGACCAAAATGTAGACACTTTGCCCCTTCTTAGAATTGGGTTACAGAGACAAAGTTTGGAGCTGAGATGAAAGTTTGGACCATCCAGAGACTGCTACCCCCGGGGATCCATCCCATATTTATCCACTAAACATAGACACTATTGTATACACCAGCAAGATTTTGCTAAAAGGACCCTGATATAGCTGTCTCTTGTGAGGCTATTCCAGTGCCGGGCAAATACTGAAGTGGATGCTCATAGTCAGCTATTGGATGGAACACAGGGCCCCCAGTGGAGGAGCTAGCTATTGTACCCAAGAAGCTAAAGGAGTCGGCATCCCTATAGGTGGAACAACAATATGAACTAACCAGTACCCCCAGAGCTTATGTCTCTAGCCGCATATGTAGCAGAAGATGGCCTACTTGGCCATCATTGAGAAGAGAGGCCCCTAGGTCTTGCAAACATTTTATGGCCAAGTACAGGAGAACACCAGGGCCAAGACATGGGAGTGGGTAGGTAGGGAAGTAAGGGAGGGAGGGTTTGAGGGTCTTTGGGATAGCATTTGAAATTTAAATGAAGAAAATACCTAATAAAAATTGGGATAAAAAAACATACAAAAAGTTAAGGGAGAATATTACACAGTGATATGGATGCTGTAAAAGTCATTTAAATGAGGTAATTTTCTTACTTAGCAGTATCTTCTCTAGAAGATCTTACTTAGTAAGGAGATAAAGTGAAAAGGAGGTGAGGAGGAAGATTGCTATTGGCTGCTTTACATTCACAGTATAAATTCTGGCTTAAACACTCTGTGGTGATAATAAAAGTTATTGCCAATCATGTGTATAATACATAGAAAAATTATGAATATAATTTGTGTAATCACATATTATATTATTTAATTTTTAAAAATTTAATAGTAGCTATATACTTGAGTATTTTCATTAACTATGTTTTATCTAGGTTTTATTATTTACATTAATAAGTTATATTCTCAAAAGAGAAATAACTACAAATAAAATGATCACTTTTAAGGAACTGAAAGATTATATCTTCTATAAATAGTGATTATATAGTAATAATAAGCTGTAATATTTTCAGTGATGATGAATGAACAAGTAAAACTTCTAATCAGTAGAACCCAAACCTTGAGAGTTGTGAAAACCTCTGGATGGTCATATTTTCAGATCTCTCTCTCTCTCTCTCTCTCTCTCTCTCTCTCTCTCTCTCTCTATCTCCATCTCTCTCACTCCTTCCCTCCCTTCTCTCTCTCTTTATCTCTCTCTGTATTTTTGTATGTATGTATTATGTATTTATGTATGTATTATGTATGATGTAAAACACTGTACAATATATTAATAGTATATTCCATATGCTGGAATACTGTACTGTCCTTCGCATTTCATGTGTTAGAGCATGATTCTCGTTTGATGAATCTGTTCACTTGGTTCTTACTGAATCATGAGCATTCTGGTCTACTCAGTAGATTGATGTACTGATGAACTCTTCAGTGGATGGCATCTCTGGGAAGTGTATGAAACTTTGGAGGATGTGGGTCAATAGTGTCATGCCCTAGGGGACTATCTCTTTCCTCAGCATTTTCATGACTCTCTTCTTCCAAAATGACATGAGATGAGTGGATCTGTACAGCCTGTCTTTCTACTTTATTTCTCTACCATGAAGTTTCTCCCTTGTTTGGGCTTACAAGCAATGAATCAGACAATCAAAGACCAAAACTTCCAAAACCATGAACCAAAGTAAATCTTGATTCCTTCTAATTCTCTCACACATTTTTTCAAATATCTGCTTAACACAAAATAAAAATAATAACTATATACACTCACACATAGATAGATAAATAGATAGATATAGATATATGTCTACATGCCTAGTTTGCAAATATTGATAGAAAATACATTTTAATGTACTGTGTATTATATATTAATATTTAATGTTATATATCTATGGTGATATGTAGGTAGATACATAGATACATAGATGATAGATAGATATAAACATGTATATGCAACAATCACACCAGCCTGAAACCTCTAATAATTGTCTTAAGTCATAATTAAATGTATTTTAAAAGATTTTCTTCAGAATTTTTGAGTTGTTGCTGAGCCCAGTAGCCAATTTCCATTCTTAAGTGTGGTTTCTAGTTCTTAATAAATGATCTCTATGCCACTTAAAACATTTTTCTTTAAAAATGTCTAATGTATATAGTTTAACATCAATTTGGAACTTTTATCACTGAAGTTATATTGAGGACACCATGACAGCAGGCTAGCATTGCAGAGGCATCTAGGAACCTTTAAGGGAAGGAATATTGAGAGCAATCATCTTTCCTGAGTATCCCTTGCCGTCTGTGGTTTTACAAAAATGATATTTGGATGAAAGTGTGTTTTAAAAGAAAAAATTGTGAATTTTGGAAGCTCATGACAATACCAACTCTGTCATTATAAATGTTCCTTTTAATGCAAATGACAAACAAGCAGGAGGAGACTGATATAGCTGTCTCCTGAGAGGCTCTATCAGTGCTTGACAAATACAGAGGTGGGGGATCTCAGCCATCCATTGGACTGAGCAAAGGGTCCCCAATAGAGGAGCTAGAGAAAGTACCGAAGGAACTGAAGGGGTTTCAGCCCCATAGGAAGAACAACAATATGAACCAACCAGAGCAGAGATCCCAAGGACTAAACGACCAACCAAAGTATACATTGAAGTCTCTAGCTGCATATGTAGCAGAGGATGGCCTTGTAGGTCATCAGTGGGAGAAGAGGCCCTTGGTACTTTGAAGGCTGGATGCCCTAGTGTAGGGGAATGTCAGGACAAGGAACTGGAGTGGGTGTGTTGGTGAGAAGAGGAAGCAGGGAGGGGATGGGGGGGTTTCAGAGGGGAAACTAGGAAAGGGGAAAACATTTGAAATGTAAATAAAGAAAATATCTAATAAAATGTTTAAAAAATTAAACTGAAAACAAAACAAACAAAACAAAAACAAACAAAAACAAAAAGGGACCTAGCATGACCACACTCTGGAAGACCCAACAAGCAGCTGCAAGAGTCAGATGCAGATATTTGCACCCAACCAATGGGCAGAAGCAGCTGACCCCTGTGGTTGAATTAGGAAAATACTGAAAGTAGCTGAGGAGGAGGGCGAACCTGCAGAAGGATCATCAGTCTCAATTACTCTGGATCCCCGAGATCTCTCAAACACTGGACCATCAAACAGGCAGCATACACCAGCTATTATGAGGCTCCCAACACATATACAGCAGAGAACTGCCGGGTTCAGTCAGAGATGATGCACCTAACTCTCAAGAGACTGGAGGCCCCAGGGAATTCAGAGGTCAGGTAGGGTGGGGGGAGAGGGAGATGGGGACATCCTTGTAGAGACAGGTGATGAGGAGGAGGTATGGGGTGTGTCAAAGGTTGGAAGAGGCGGCGAATAAAATCTGGAGCATAAATACATAAATAAGTAAATGAATAAGCAAATGACAGAACAAAACATATTTAAAATGAGGATCTCAGTATTAAGTAGTCCTAGCTATTGAAATGATATGGTGGGATATGTGGGGTTAATTCTTACAAATTTGTACTTAATTAAAAATTTTAAGAATTACTGAAAATTCTAGTTCAAGACACTGGAAATATCTAGTGACAAAACAGTTTTAATATAAAATTTATCCAGACATTTTAGTGAACTAAATTTAGTGAACTGTAATTAATGAACTAAATTACAAATGGACCTTTCTCAGTTTTTCTCAAGTGTTTTTACATATTTTTCTCATATTGCTCTTTAAGGCTGTTCTCTCTCTCTCTCTCTCTCTCTCTCTCTCTCTGTATATGTGTTCATATATGTTTGTCTAACATACAATGTTTGCAGAAACATAAGCCCTTGATTTTAGCAAATCTATTTAAGGCAGATACTCATAATTTTCCCTAGAAAATTAACGACTGCTAATTTAATCTGGATATGACAACAAGATGAATTGTGAAATCTTAGACCAAGATGTTTAAAGACATTTGTATTTGTTTCAGAATATGAGCTGATACATATGGCTTGAGGTAAATAATTTTGTGTGGTCTTACTGATTGATCTTATAAATGTATAATATAATCTCATTTTATTTTCTAGAATTTAGTTATCCAGAATTGATTCTTAGCAATTATATATGTATAAACTCTATTACATTTTTACAGCATGTAGACATTTAAAATTAATAATCACTCTTCTGAATCTTTGGAAAAAAATAGGCCAGGTTTGTTCCTAAAATGCTCATAAATTATATAATAAGAATGATTTATTTATCATGTGTGACCATTTGAGAAAATATTTCATGGCTTAATGAGTTCTTAATTATAATACTCATAAACTTTTCAGTAGGCTATCTATTTGAATAAGCACTAGGTTTTATATGCCAAACTATTTACAGCACACATCAATCATTATCTAGCTTACTTTAATGAAACAGCTTAATTTTGATATTTTAGTTATGCAATGTTGTCAAAAGCCACATAAAATTGTATATTTTGTATGATACAAACTGTGAAATGTTTGGAGTGTATAAAGTAGAAAAGCACAATGGTATTAGTATTAAACAAGCAATAATACAAACTTTAATGTGATGGTCCGTACAATATTAGCATTATGAACAATATGAACATCATGATTTCAATTTCCTTTAATATTTTCTTAAACATTGTTGAGGATTCTGAAGAAACATTGTGTTATAACTGGTATGTTTTGCTATAATATTGAAAACAATATTATATAATGACAGATCTATAATCATTACATGTTAATATAAATTAGATATTTCAATGAAATTTATATTTTATAAAAAATCTATTTTTTTAATTATTTCATTTATTTATTAATTCATTTTACATCCCAATTGTTGCCCCCTCTCACACTACCCCTCTCACTCTCCCTCTCTTACCCCCTTCCCCTTCTCTGAGAGGGTGGGTACCCCCCTGCATACCCCTGATCCAGACTCATCAATTCTATTCAAGGTTACATGCACCCTCTACCACTGAGGCCAGACAAGGCAGCCCAGTTAGGGGAAAGGATCCCACAGAGAGGCAACAGCTTTAGGGATAGCCCCTGCTCTAGTTGTGGGGAGGAGGGGCATGCATAGAAAATTCTATTTTACACAAAACTGTTTTCTTTTTTCTTTTTTTTTTAACAAAGGAAAACGTTTAATTGGGGCTGGCTTACAATTTCAGCGGTTTAGTCCACTATCAATTGTCATAGAAGAAGTATGGTGGTATGCAGGCAGACATGGTGCTGAAGAAGGAACTGAGAGTTCTACATCTGGATCAGTAGGCAGCAGGAAGAGAATGCCCTATCATATACTGGGCCAGGCTTGAGCATCTGAACCCTCAAAACCCACCCCCTGTAACATACTTCTTCCAACAATGCTACATCTACTCCAACAACACCACACTTCCTATCATTCTACTCCCTATGAGGATATGGGGCCATTTTCTTTCAAACCACCACACCCTCCTGATCTATTCCAAAGCACCTTCCTTTCCCCTCATCCAGAGAATGGCCCAGTGATTTCGAGATCTTAGAATTATCCATAAACCCACAGCTCTCCCCTCTTTCCTCCACACATCATAGCTCAAGCTCTCTCTCCACCTACAGTCTCTTCCAGCAAGTCTCAGCAGGTCTCAATGCACCTGATCTACTCAAAACTGTTTTCTTAAGAAGAGTGTTACAGTCTTTCATTTGAAAATCTGCCCTTGGCTTTTTAAGTGATACTTTGGCTATGCTTTTAATATGCTGTTTTGATTGAGTCATAGGAACAGAGAAAGTCTGACTTCACACACATATGCAATTGTAGAATTAAATGTTCTGATAATTGTTTGACTCTATAACAAAAATGTAGAAATTGTTATTTGCTGACTATTTTTCAGTATTTTTGCACTATCAAAAGAAATATATTTATCCAATATTGTAAATACTCCATTAGTCCATTTTCACTTTGCACAGTCTTCCAATTAATAATCCAATGATACCATTATTAGTTCAAAACGCTGGCACCTTCTGCAAGGATACACTCTAGCCAGATACACTTGCAAGGCCTTTGATTTCTCTCTAAATCTTGGAAATGTTTTGATCTTATTTTTTTATTGACAAGAGATTTTGTCATACAATGTATTCTGATTATTTTCCTGCCCCCCCAACCCTCCTAGATTCTCCCCACCTCCCAAGCTACCCAAATCTACATTCTTTCTTACACTATCCCATTAGTGAACAAACAGGCAACAAAATAAACAAACTGGAATAGGACAAAACAAACAAATGAGCAAACAAATTTTAAAAGCTTGCTTATGGTGAAGAAGTTGCCTCCAGCTTTTAATTACCAGCAGCTGTGCATACACAAATCCAACTTAAGGACAATAAAGATTTAACTACCATTGTAGGAAGAGTCTTTACATTTTAGATTTCTTAAAAGACCTTTCACACTAAGAATCACCTAGCGGGTTATATTATTATTGTAAGAGTCCATGATTTGCTGAAGAATGATATCTTGAATTCAAATAGTATGCAAATGAAGAAGTCCAGCATGATGGGTTCTACCATTTATAAGATGGAGATGCCTAGGTGAGCTTGCAAGCCAAATGTAAAGAGTAGGTAGGGGGCCTTTATTTTGATTGTTTGTCTGGATCTCAAGGGGTTTGGAGGCCCTTGGGATTGGCTAGGGCTGTGGGGATATTCCAAGACCCTTGTTGGGGAGTTGGGGGGCAGCTAGAACCTTTGCCTGACTCATTGTTCTTGCCTCGGTTAGGTTACGTGGTAGTACAGCTTCTGATTGGCTGCCCCCAGACTATGGTTTTTACAGTAACTGACTTGCCTGGACTTGCCCAGTTCTAGGAAACAGAAATTTAGGCCTAGACTCCTGACCTGACCAGTTTGAAGCCTGTCATGGGGTCATACTGTCTTGGTCCTCTCATTATATGTAAACTAATGTATTCCTTTTAATTTTGTAATTGCTACCTGAAGAAAAGCTAATGGGAAGAAAAACTTCATAAAAAACAAACAAACAAACAAACAAACAAACAAACAAAAAAACCTAACTTGATGTGTGCTGGCCCATATTCTTTCCTGTTCTATCTTCTCTATTCTCTCTGCCATATGCCTACCAGGATGATAGTAGCTATGGGCTCTTGAGTTCTTGTTCTTCAATTTCTAGTTACTTTGTCAGAGACACAAGGCAAAGTAAAAGGTTGAAGCCTACAAGAAATACTGTGTAGATTCTTTAGCTCTTTTCCTATCATGCAGGAATTGAAAAATCATACCATGTCTCTAAGGAAAGCCATCTCCCATAAGCAAGGCCATTACTCAGGCTAAGGAAGAATTACATGTTGATTATTGATTATTATTATTATTGATTTGATAATTATCCAGGTGTCAAATTATCAATAATTTGATAATTATCACACGTATCATACCTGTGATATCTAAACAAACAATTGATATAACTTAGGTTTTTACATCTATAAATGTTTATATAGTAACTAAATTTGACTAGTTTCATACAGCTTTTTTTTTTTTTTTTTTTTTTTTTTTTTTTTTTTTTTTTTTTTTTTTTTTTTTTTTTTTTTGGTTTTTTGGTTTTTTGGTTTTTCAAGACAGGGTTTCTCTGTATAGCCCCTGGCTGTCAGGAACTCACTTTGTAGACCAGGCTAGCCTTGAACTCAGAAATCCTCCTGCCTCTGCCTCCTGAGTGCTGGGATTAAAGGCGTGCACCACCACGCCTGGTTCATAAAGCTTTTTATTGTGGGGTAGTAAGCACATATTCTAGGACCTCTAGTCATTCTTGTGAATATTCAGCATTATAGGGAATTAAATTGCTTTTGTGTATTAGTATTGAAATCATGACCATGATATACACATGTTACTTTCTTTTTAAGTTTGAAGGTTGTTCTACAAACACTACCTTTCATTCATGTTATATTAGCAGACATGTTTTATGTGATTAGAATTGAAGTTATACATGTACACATGGGAGTGCTTATACATATATCTTGTTCAAAAAGGATCCCTATGTGTAGGCAATTAGAGCTACCATGAATCTGTTATTTTGTTTTGACTGTTGGTTTATTTGCTCAAGTGCTTGGAATTGCAGTGGCTAGAGCAGTCCATTCTGCTGTTGGATATGCAGCTGTAGATGATTGGTGTCTTTATAAGAGCAGAGAGGATTGCAGTGGATGGAGACACTGTAAATAAAGAGAACACCATCAGTGATGGTTTAAGTTGTTTCACTTGAATCAGGTATCTGTTAAAAAACTAGAAGGACCATGCAAGTTTATAATACAAATCCTGACTAAATCTTAACTAGTTTACGTGCATATTTCTACTTATCCCAAATGAGGCATTTTCCTGAAAACACATTGTCCTCGTCACCAACATACCTTGATCTGATCGTAGCAGTAGTTTCCAAAATAAGCCTCTAACACATTGTAACACACAGTTCACTAACAGCATGCCATGTCTCATATTTTTCTTGTAATACAAAGCTCAGGATGAATGTCCAAAGGACATAAGTCTTGTTGACAAATAATGAAGTCATTGTCATGAGTCTTGTTTTCTTTTGGGGGAGATTTAACCTTGTATTCCAGGCTGACCTTGAACTCACAGGCTTAGTGTCTTTCTCCCAAGTGGTGGTAAATGCCATTGTGCTCTGCATAAAATAATTTTTGAAATGTGACTTTTTCTTTTAATTTGCAGGAAAACAGAGTCGTGTGCATCTATTTTTATTTTGTTCATTTTTAGCAGTTTTTTAGTCTCAGGCAGAATTTCAAAAATAATAATATTGATTATTACTATCATAATAGTACTATAATTGATTATACTAATTTCAAATTCTGTTGTGAATTTTCTTTTCTTTTCTTTTCTTTTTTTTTTTTTTTTTTTTTTTTTTTTTTTTNTGGTTAATACAATATCATTTCAACTCATGACCTCTAAATAACTACTATTTACAAAGACCATGCTTACAAATAAAGTACTGTATCTACGGGTTGTGAGCAGTCATGTATTAGAAGGCCAGACTCTAGCTCTGTCTTAAAATGTTCATTATGATCTTCTCCATTGAAGCTTCAACCTCTCCCATTCTCTATTGTGTTAATGTTGCCCTATCTATACTGGGGTCTGTTTCTGCTACGTAATACTGTCTGGAACTCTTTGGACACTATTCACCACATTTTTTCTAATCAGCTGCACATATCATATTTTTCCTCATCTCTGCCTATTTGAGGCCCAGCTCAAGCTGTACCCACTAACTCAATAAATGTTTTGTTTTGTTTTATTTTGTTTTCCCATTTATAGCTTGGCTGAAATCATGCCTACAGCTCCAGTATTGCCAATGCCTCTTTCCCGGACAGGTTCATGTTCCAAAACATTTCATTCATTGCTGTCTACAATACATGTTTATTTGTGTTCACTCTGCCTCAGCCCAGCAGAACAGAAATTTGGAATTCTGGTGTGTGGTTCTCACTGAAATATATTGATAAGGCAGTTTCCTTCAGAGCTGAAATATATTGATAAGGCAGTTTCCTTCAGAGCTACCCAGCTAGGGGTTGGGTCTTTGACTTCACCTTTAATAGTAAGGAAAGGAATGTACCTAAGTAAATTGGATTTTTTTTTCTCTAATTCACAAGTGACCTTCTGTAATTGTGACATGATGTATTAGAAACTTTGAGAATGATTTTAAATAGTAGGATATTGAAATTTTAACATGGACTTATATCTAAGTTAAGATAACAAAAAGGTAAGATCTTCCATTTGTGTTACTTTACTTCATTCTCATTTAGAATGTATTCATGGTGGAGGAGTTTTCCTTTGTATATATTTTTTATGATTTTTTTCCTCTGAAATATTACCTAGTGTGATTTGTTTTTGGAAAATAAGAAAAATATTTGATGAGTAATATGTTTAGTTTTTCTTATTTCTTATATTTAACTTAGTACATATTAATATTTTATTAACATCCTCCTGGACTACCTCACTTTTATTTTATATTATAAAAGAAATGTTGGTAAATACACCTGAATATTTGGGTTAGTTGGAATGTATGGTCCAATTGATAGTGTATGTTAACAGCAAACTGCTTCACTTAAAATATTACTAACTTTCACATTATTAGAAAACTCAAAATATTCATGAACTAAAATAATCAACAGTTTGGAATGATTCTAGTATTCCATACAGGTAATTAGCTAAATAATATATTAAATTCATAGCACAATATAGTCATGTCCTAATGTTTAAAATGTTAACATGCTGGTTTGTTTTTAAATACAAATTCTCTACATAGAAAACTCAATAGGTACCTATTGGTACCAATATAATTACATATTGGTTATATATGCATATATAAAAATTGTGTAATTTATTTGAGGAACATTAAGGAAGAAAAAAGATAAATCTGGATTTTTAAAAGAACTTGGAAGATTTTTCTAGACATTCATATATGATTAACAAATAGTTGTAACAGTCAAATATTATGGAAAGTTACTGAGTGTCATCACTTCTTTAAAAGATTTGCATGTTAATCTTGAATCAATAATATTAATATTTCATTAGGGAGTCTTTCATTACAATGGGAAATTCTAGTTATAGCACCTCACTTTTCGCAGTCTGTGTATAAGCAGATCTCACTGGCTGCATTGCTTTTGTTCCAAGCCTTTCCTGATTCATAAGAATAGTCTGTACTGCCCACCCCACCATGTGTGTGTGTGTGTGTGTGTGTGTGTGTGTGTGTGTGTGTGTGTGTGTGCGTGTGCGTGTGTGTGTAATCTTGCTATGAGTTTCACTTTTTAAGAATGATTTTCTCTTAAAATTATTTTTTCTCAGATAATCATACATGAAATTCTTTAAATCGTCAAAAATGTTTATAAATTGAAAAACTTTTATGGAGAATATGTGAAATTATGTTTAGATAGTTTGCTAATGTAAAAAAAAAAGAAAGAAAAGTTATTCATTAAAATAATCAGATGTTTGAAGAACTTATTTCTCTGTATCAATTTCTGTGTCAATCACTGCCTCTGTCTTTCTCTCTCTGCCACTGTCTCTATCACTTTCTCTGTCTCTGTCTTTATCTCTGTCTTTATCTCTGTATATATATATACACACACACACACACACATATCGTGTGTCTGTGTCTGTGTGTGCATGTGTGTGTGTAAAAAGAAGATAGTTGAATAAAAAAAGAAGGGTGCTGGATATAATAAGACATATATGTCATTGTAGTACTTGAAAAGTGAGAGGAGTCAATCAGATACTCAGGACACTCAGTGTGATACTATCTCAACAGTAGAACAAAAATATTATAAAGAATTCAATTTTAAAAAAGTAAGAAAGAAAAGGAGAAAAAATAAGGGAAGGAAATTACTAACTATAGTGTGCATCCATTGAATTTTTTTATTTTTAGATATCTTGAAATTTTACCAGGATAACAAATGAGTAGTTAAGAAAAATCACAATAATTTTAAACTACCCTGAATGTTTTTAAATATGATCAATGATTTTTCCAAATGCATATGGAAATGATTTTTTTGACTGCTAGTTTTGTTTTTAAATAAAAATCCCAGTAAAACTAAAGAAAGCTTTCTGTATTTCACAGTACCTGTTCCTGTCTGTGGATCGGGACTGTCTGAGTTGAATAACTATCTTGTTCTTGCATCATACAGATCATTCACATCCTATTTCTTAACCCAGGATTACACTGTGGAACAAAGCTTTTAATGTATGAAGATTTAATATCAAACTCTTTCCAAACCACAGCATCAGACCTTTTACCATTTTCTAATTTCTAAATGTCCTTAAGTTTATGATAAAAAAGATGCCGGGGACTTGCAGTTCTGTCTAGTTCTCTAGGTATTCTATGTTGCTCCTGTGACATAATTTGATACTGGGAGGGGTACAGAGGTAAACAAAGCATGTCCTGAAAATTTGAATCTGAATATGAAACAAAGTGTATTAGTGTTCACCGTCAAGTTCCAAAATTGTATTTATTCTAGATCCAAAGGCAAGGAATGCATGAATGGATTGTTTCAGTGAATAATCCATATATTTTAGAAGAGACTGTCTATTCTGATGTGGAATTCTAGTGAAATATTTGAGAATCACATCCATTTACCAAATTTAACAGAAGTTACAACAAAGAGCAAGTAGCAATATTGAAAGGATTTGGTGAGACCATGGTGACAAAAGTACAGGAAATGAAGGCCACACTGAGGTCCATAACACTGGCTTGCATAAACAAGATTAGACTTCTGATTTCAACATTTTAACAGTGTAGAATATTTATTAGTTTAACTTTGGAAGAATGGGGAAGAAAATCACACTTTAGTACAGTTTACAATAGTCATTTGTGTTTTATTTTAATGTGCATTCATTGCCAAACTTCAAGGAACCCTACGAATACCTTATGATACAGCATGATGTCTAGGAGGCATACTCTAAAGTAGATTCAAGAAGATCTAAATTTCATTTCATTAAAACAAAAATAAAAGAACCTTTCCTACACACCCATGTGTTATCATGAAATCTTAACAAAGAGCATAGGAGGAAAGGAACACAGATGGAAGTGAGGAGATGAGATTTCAACAACTGGGACAAACAGACCTTAACTAAGGCTTGGGCAAATGAAGGACTTATAACTTTGTGTGCCAATGATATACCCACCTTGTGTTCTAATTAGTGAGGCATGATCACTTGTGTTAGCTCTATAGGTTTTAAGGTCAAAAATTAAGTAGTGATCTTTATTTTCTATTTTTTCAGGCACCAAAAGAGGAAAAATGAAACAATAAGATTATCATTATGGGGTCTACCCCACCATGTTTTTCATGCTATGGATAAACCATGTCTCTTAAAATTCTGAGTCAAATAAGTCTTTCCTTCTCTAGATTGTCTTTGGTGATGGGGGTGTCAAGCATTTTAATACAGCAAATAGTCACTACAAATATGGCTCTCTTTCTTTTTGGCTTCTTTTCTTCTGTTGTTGGAAGATTGCTGGGGAAAAGGGACATTTGTTAAAATCGAGTAACAAAAATTAAATATATATATATATATATATATATATATATATATATATATATACCAGGAAACATGTAAGCAAGTAAAGAAATAAAAAATTTGAAAAGTAATTCTTTAAAAAAAAATTGACGTTGTGCAACAATGAAGAAATATCAGAAATACAATGAAAAAAACTTCAAGCAGGATGAAACGAAAACATTTGCAGTCATATAAAGAGAAAATAGGATCAATGATTATACACAATGAAGGGTTTTCAGAAGTTAATTCTTAAGCTCTCTATCAGTTATTAATGGTTTTCAACCTCCATAATTCTGTGAATCTTTAACACAATTTCTTATTTATGATGAGTCCCAAACATAAAATTTCATTGCTACTCCATAACTATAATTTTGCTATTGTTATGAAATGCAATGCAAATATCTCATATGCAGAATATCTGATGTGGGACCTCCCAATGAGGTCATGACCCACAGATTGAGAACCACTGAGTTAGAGCTAGGAGAAGACAGGGAGTTCCTATTTTCCAGCTGTTATTGAGGGAGGGTAAATGGTGGTGGGAGGAAGGAAAGGACAAGAGGGCCTCTGGAGGGCAACTGGCCAGATGGACAGTACCTTTTTTTGGAGACCTTTGGCACTCTCCCTGCTAGGACCAGCTTAAGAAGTACCTTTAACATAAATAATAAAACTGCTGAGTTCAAGAAGAAATTCTGTGTTACAATTTTAGGAAACCTACCCTAAGTCAAATACAAAATGGAAGATAATACTCCCAAGGACATGAATGAAGTAGAATGATTAAGTATTGCCTTGTGATATATTGGCATTGCTCATACATGCTGACCTGGGCCTAGCCTGATGTTTTCCCTCAAAGAGCATAATGTCTCTGTTGTGTCTTCCCTTTTTCACTTCTAAAGTTGCCTACAGGTATTGGAAGATATCCTGATCTATCTCTTAGCTGTCCCTTAGAGTATGCCCCCCCCCACTCAATAAATTATATTCCTTAGTTTCTTCATTATTTTATTATCAGGATTACTGAGGGAGGAACTTAGGGTTCCCATGGAAGCAAACATACAAGTCTTTTGGAAATAGCACCCAAATAAAGATGTGGCCACTTTAGGTCACTTGTCAATCATCTGCTTTGTTGTATAATTTGCATAAGAATTGGTTTGTATACATTTAAAATCTAATTATCAGCTCAGTAATGTTATATATTGCTTTTGAACTGTCTTTGAACTTTAAATGACACATTGTAGGTATATATCTGAGTTTCTTAGGATATTCTGTAGTTAAAATAAAAGTGCAGTTTGATCCATGATAGAACACCTCAGAGAATGTGACAAGCAGTTGAGTCAAAAGGTCTGCAGTTAGAATTAAAATACTGGTGAATGAATAAGTGTTTGCTGTGATCCTTAAATCTGCACTGATATTTCAACCTAAATAGAATCTAGTACATAGTTTTTGATAGCTGTTACTCACCCCATCACTATCAATTCTAATTCAGTTTCTAAGTAGATTATATCCCTCAGAAAATATCTATATCTTGAAAAGCTCTGCCAATGTCTGACAAATACAGAAGTGGATGCTCATAGCCATACACTGGACTGAGCACAGGGTCTCCAATGTAGAAGCTAGAGAAAAGACCCAAGGAGCTGAAGGGGTTTGCAGTCCCATAGGAGTAAAAACAATACGAACTAACCAGTACCCCCCAGAGCTCCCTGGGACTAAACCACCAACCAAAGAAAAAAACATGGTGGGACCTGTGGCTCTAGCTGCATATGTAGCAGAGGATGACCTATTTGGTCATCAATGGGAGAAGAGGCCCATGGTCCTGTGAAGGTTCTATGCCCCAGTGTAGGGGAATGCCAGGGCTAGGAAATGGGAATGGGTAGGTTGAGGAGCAGGGGGAAGAGGTAGGGTATAGGGTGTTTTTGGAGGGGAAACCAGGAAAAGGGATAACATTTGAAATGTAAATAAAGAAATTATCTAATAAAAAAAGAAACTCTTCATTACAGTATAAAAGTTAGTATGTGCACATGTGTGAGCATGAATGTTCATTGACTACTGGGCAGCGCATAACTGTCCCCAACCAGCTCTGGAAAGCTGGATAATCTCACTGGTTGCAGCACTCAGGAGCGTGAACACTACACCTCATCCATACAGCCCACACAGCCTGGTGGCAGGGCTGTGATTGATTTGGCCAGAGGGGCATGAGTGTGGGAGAACTGACGCCCCCTTCCTCCACACAAACACACTCATCTACCATGAGGTGGCACAACACACACACACACACACACACACACACACACACACACACACACAAATTCCTCCTGTAATCAGGAATACTGCTCACAGGGTCAAGAGCTCAGGAAACGTAGCCCTGCCCCTGACTAGCTGTAGCACTTGGGAGAGAGGGCCCTATACCTCATGTGGACAACACAGCAGTGCTTATCCTGGCTGCAGTGTGGGAAGCAGGTGAGCTTGCCCTACCACTCATGTGTTCTGGGGTGGCATGGGTGCAAGCAAGGCTCCCTCTCCCCTGTTCCCACCTCCTACAGCAATTCAGAGAGCTTGCCTTGGGATCATGAATGTGAGAGAGCTGAACTTGCATTCTGCCTATGGAAAAACTGGGTGGCATAGATGGATCAGTGATGAGGAGCCCTCCCTGGTCTTATAGATAAAGGTGAGCTGGAAAGATGACTACCTCAGCTACCACTTAGGTCCAGACCCAGGTCTCTGAATTGGCCACCCCAAAACCAGTATCATCTGTGAATGGTTGGTACTATGACAGTGGCAGTCCTGCTAATCCAAAGCTGTGTGATCTCCATGACGTAGAGCATCAACAGGATAACCAGGAGAAGTTCTGAATAAAGATTTAATATTGATGGTGTCACAGCAACCAGATACCTCAAACCAGACCAATGGATAATCTCACTGGTTCATTGCAGTGAATATTTTCAAATGTAGATGTATAGACAGAGGGATATATGGTGGGGCATACAGTAATATACCACAGCTTCCAAAATGAGATGGTTTTTTATTCTTGATTTTTCTGTTATTGTTGTGTTTGTTTCTGTGAGCGGCTTTTTTAGGGCAGTGGTTGCCAGGCGAAAGGCAGATACAATAGGCCAGGGAGATGAGAGGGACTTCTGTGCATGATGGGAAACTCAAAAATAACCAATAAAACTTAAAGAAAAAAAGTTTATAAGCCAGAAATTAGATTCAAATAAAATAAAATTTCATGAAAGAAGTGAACTAATAATGTTCAGGAATTGCATTGTTCAGTATAAAAATATTTTTATATTTTTATATACATTTCCCTGAATTAATGGTCCTTTGCTGCTTTTAGAGCTTATGACAATTAGCAGCCGGGCGTGGTGGCACACGCCTTTAATCCCAGCATTTGGGAGGCAGAGGCAGGCGGATTACTGAGTTCGAGGCCAGCCTGGTCTACATAGTGAGTTCCAGGATAGTCAGGGCTCTACAGAGAAACCCTGTCTCAGAAAAGAAAAAAAAAAAAAAAGACAATTAGCTTTAGTCAAATATCCACTGACTATTCAAACTATTTTCCTTTTTCAGATAGAGATGCATCATTTACTCAAATGTACTATCAGCCCCTTTCCTCTTTAATTTATACACTGAAAATGTGTAATGTCTACTTAATATGTGACATACAAATGTCCATTTAATGTGGGATTTATGAATGTCTATTTAATGAAAGTTTACTTGAAGACATGCATAATAAAGTAAATTTTAACCATATGATTAAAATATATATTTGTTTTTAAGGGGATTGTGAATACTTATGAGACATTATTTAATGGTCTTTCTTTTCATGAACACAAAAGAAATGAATGAATCAAATGCTATTTCTTTGAAATTATAAATTTTTACACATCAGGGGATCATAAAACAATCTAGTATTAATAAGAAAACAAGTATCAGGATAATTTTGTAAAATCTTCAAGCACTCCATTAAGCAAAATTTTCCAAATATTATTAAAGGATATAAGAAATAACAGTAATTTTCTTGAAGTACATTACTAATTTTAAGTGTCTACTTTAATCATCATTTCCAAAACCAATAATTTCAAAGTAAGTTGACAATCATGTTAAACCTTCCAATGACAAATTTAGAAACAGGGCTTCATAGTAGTTGATAAGAATGAGTGTCATCTGTTGACAGTATCTTTTGTCTTACAGAAGCTTTGCAACTTTATGAGGTCCCATTTGTCAATTCTTGATCTTACAGCACAAGCCTTTGCTGTTTTGTTCAGGAATTTTTCCCCAGTGCCCATATCATCGAGGCTTTTCCCCACTTTCTCCTCTATAAGTTTCAGTATCTCTGGTTTTATGTGGAGGTCCTTCAACCACTTAGACTTGACCTTAGTACAAGGAGATAAGAATGGATCAATTCCCAGTCTTCTACATGATAGCTGCCAGTTGTGCCAGCACCATTTGTTGAAAAGGCTGTCTTTTTTCCACTGGATAGTTTTAGCTCCCTTGTCAAAGATCAGGTGACCATAGGTNCCACCAGAGGTTCTTTTATTGTTGAGAAGAGTTTTAGCTAGTCTCGGTTTTTTGTTATTCCAGATGAACTTGCTAATTGTCTTTTCTAGATCCTTGAAGAATTGAGTTGGAATTTTGATGGGGATTGCATTGAATCTGTAGATAGCTTTTGGCATGATAGCCATTTTTACTATATTGATTCTGCCAATCCATGAGCATGTGAGATCCTTCCATCTTCTGAGATCTTCCTCAATTTCTTTCCTCAGAGACTTGAAGTTCTTGTCATGTTCCACTATGTTCATAGCAGCCTTATTCATAATAGCCAGAAACTGGAAAGAACCCAGATGTCCCTCAACAGAGGAATGGATACAAAAAATTTAGTATATTTACACAATGGATAACTACTCAGTTATTAAAAACAATAAATATATGAAATTCCTAGGCAAATGGATGGATCTGGAGGCCATCATCCTGAGTGAAGTAACCCATTCACAAAAGAACTCACATAACATGTACTCACTGATATGTGGATATTAGCCCAGAAACCTAGACTACCCAAGATAAAATTTGCTAAACACATGAAAGTCAAGAAGAAGGAAGATCAAAATGTGGACACATCACCCCTTCCTAGAATCAAGAACAAAGCACACATTGAAAGTGTTACAGAGATCATGTGTGAAGCTGAATCCAAAGGATGGACCCAATGACTGCGGCTGCCAGGGATCCATCCCACAATCAGCCACCAAACATAGACACTATAGCATATGCCAGCAAGATGGTGATGAAAGGGCCCGGATATAGCTGTCTCAGGGGAAAATATACCAATGCCTGGCAAACATGGAGGTGGAAGCTCACAGTCAGCTATTAGATGGAACACAGGGTTCCCAAAGAAGAAGGAGCTAGAGAAAGTACCCAAGGAGCTGAAGGGGTCTTCAACCCTATAGGTGGAAGAATAACCATGAACTAACTAGTACCCCCTGAGCTCATGTCTCTAGCTGCATATATAGAAGAGGATGGCCTAGTTGGCCATCAGTGGGAAGAGAGCCCCTTGGCCATGCAGACTTTATGTGCCCCAATACAGGGGAACGCCAGGGCCAAGAAGTGGGAACGGATGGGTAGGGGATCAGGGCTGGGAGGGGGAGGGTATAGGGAACTTTCTGGATAACACTTGAAATGTAAATGAAGAAAATATCTAATAAAAGTTGAAAAAAATTATAAAAAAAAAGAATGAGTGTCATCAATTTTTTTTGATAAGTATCTTAAAATGAATAACTCCTTTCACAAAAAAATACAAAAAAAAAAAAATTAAGTCTATTGTTCCCACCAATTTTTGTCCATTAGAATGTCACGGTACTAAATAACACATACTGCTTCATTTTCTTGCTGTGTTCCCTCCCCCTCCAGAAAATTACTCTTATGCTTATATATCTTAGAAGGTTGAGATACAGTGTTTTATGTAGCCTGAGAGAGAGGGGGGGGAGGAAGTATATCTGTTAAGAATATTCATACCAGAACAAAATACCCTGATCTCTTTACTTTCCTGGTGCTATATTTCCCAGCATGCTCAGCCAAGCCTGGATCAACACATCAGTTTCTTTTTTTTTCTCATTTTTGTTAGATATTTTCTTCATTTACATATCAGATATTATCCCAAAAGTCCCCTATACCCTCCCACATCCCCTGCACTGCTCCCCTACCCACCCAGTCCTACATCTTGGCCCTGGCGTTCCCCTGTACTGGGGCATATAAAGTCTGCATGACCAAGGGGCCTCTCTTTCCAATGATGGCCAACTAGGCCATCTTCCTCTATATATGCAGCTAGAGACATGAGCTCTGGGGGTACTAGCAATCCTATACGTGGAAGAATAACAGGAACACATCAGTTTCTAACCTCAACACTGGTTTGGTGTCAAGGATGGAAATACAGTCATAAAATAAATATGCATGTTCCTGTCTTTGAGAAGTGTGTACTGTGCTTTTGCTCTTTATTCTCTTATTGTGAGCATCTCCCATCTGTCCAGCTTCTTCTGCTTTCAAACAGACTTATTTAGTGATTTAAATTCTTGCTTTTTGTTTTTTCTCTCCTTCAAGGTGCTTGGGAATTTGTTGGTTTTGCTATTGTTGTTGCTGCTGTTTATTAATTTTGTTGTTGTTTAATTGTTTGGTCTGTGTCTTAGTCAGGGTTTCTATTTCTGCACAAAACATCATGGCCAAGAAGCAAGTCGGGAAAGATAAGGGTTCATTTAGCTTACACTTCCATATTGCTGTTCATTACCAAAGGAACTCAGGACAGGAACTCATGCAGGATAGGAAGTTGGAGGCAGGAGTAGATTCAGAAGCTGCATTTAGAAGGAATGCTGCATACTGGCTTGCTTCATCTGGCTTGCTCAGCTTGCTTTCTTATGGAATTCAAGAATTCCAGCCCAGGGATGGCACCACCCACAATGGGCTAGGCCCTCCCACCTTGTTCACTAATTGAGAAAATGCCTTACAGTTGTATCTCATTTTCTTAAGGGCGGCTCCTTTCTTTGTGATAACTCCAGCTTGTATCAAGTTGACATACAAAACCAACCAATACAACTGACCCCTTATCAACTTAACTTTTTCCTGTTGAAATAGGTATGTTACTACAGGTGTGGACTTTAAGACCCTTATTTTAGCTGCTTGGAAGCCAGTATTCTGCTAGCATCCTTCAGATGAAGATGTAGAACTCTCAGATCCTCCTGCACCATGCCTGCCTGGATGCTGCTATGTCCTTGCCTTGATGATAATGGACTAGATCTCTGAATCAGTAAGCCAGCCCCAATTGAATGTTGTACTTCATACAACTTACCTTGGTCATGATGTCTCTTAATAGCAGTAAAACCCTAAGACAGAAATTGGTACCAGCATAGTGGGGTATTCCTATGGAAAGCTGGTCATGTTTTGGGGAGAATTGAGGACAGACTTTGTGCTAGAAGAGACATTGGGAGTTAAGAGATCTGTTGGATTTTCTGTAGGAGCTTGGGTGATAATGTTGAAAACAATGCAAACAATGGAGACCTGAATTGTGAATTTAAGAGAGAAGATTAAAGACTCTTATCAGGGCTGTTTCTGTTTTGATTGTGAAGATTCCATGATTTTGGTTAGCTGGGACTGAAGAATCAGCTGTGATTAACAGGATACGAGAACTACTAAAGCCAAGCTTTTGTATTACTGGAAGTATTTTTGCTTGTTAGCTGGAACTAGGAAATTAGTAGTGAATAAGAAGAGAAGAGCATTATTGAGGTGAAATCCCGTGGAATGCATTTTCTGAGAGCACCAAGAAGCTGTGTTTGAGATTGACAAGGTTGCATCATTTGCTGCAGCTGTAATTGGTATTGTGTAAGATTCACCCAGGTGGTACTGGTATTGAAGGCATGAAGGGTTCATGAAGAGCAGCTGAGGTCTGCCACTGTGAGAGGCCATGCAAGCCCATTGGTGAAGGTACAGCCTCAGCTGCAATTGATAGCCCAGGACTGAAGAGGTCATGCAAAGGAGTTGAGGCTTGGCACCATGAATAGAACCTATGAGAGGCTATTGGTGAAACCTAGTTGCAGCAGAAGACACCAGGGTTTTGAAGATGCTAGTAGCATGAGATGACCACCACAGACCGCATCACCAGTGGAGTACAGGCAGTTGGAGCTTAGAACACAAGGTGTATCCTATCAGGGGCAAAACTGAAGAAATGACCCAAGCCTTGGAAGAGCTCAGATTGTAAGTGGATCCATGATTAGAGTTTGATTTCACTTTTTTCCCCTATTTTATTAGATATTTTCTTCATTTACATTTCAAATGTTATCCCAAAAGTCCCCTATACCCTCCCCAATCCCCCGCCCTGCTCCCCTAATCACCCACTCCTACATCTTGGCCCTGGCGTTCCCCTGTACTGGGGCATATAAAGTCTGCATGACCAAGGCGCCTCTCTTCCCAGTGATGGCCAACTAGGCCATCTTCTTCTATATATGCAGCTAGAGACATGAGCTCTGGGGGTACTAGTTAGTTCCTGTTATTCTTCCACGTATAGGATTGAAGACCCCTTCAGCTCCTTGGGTACTTTCTCTATCTCCTTCCTTGTGAGTCCTGAGTTCTATCTAATAGCTGATTGTGAGCGTCCACTTCCATGTTTGCCAGGCATTGGTATAGCCTCCCACAGCTATATCAAGGCATTTCAGCACTATCTTGCTGGCATATGCAATCGTGTCTATGTTTGGTGGCTGATTATGGGATGGATCCCCAGCTGCTGCAGGCACTGGTTGGTCCATCCTTTGGTTCAGCTCCACACATGATCTCTGTAACTCCTTCAATGTGTGCTTTTTTCTTAATTCTAGGAAGGGGCGAAGTGACCACATTTTGATCTTCATTCTTCTTGAGTTTCGTGTGTTTAGTAAATTGTATCTTGGGTATTCTAGGTTTCTGGGCTAATATCCACTTGATTTCACTTTTGATTGTGACTGTACCCTGATATTTTTCCCTCTTGAAGGAAGAACATATTTTAGTGGAGCCCACAGTTAAGAGACTTTGAATTATAAAAAGATTTTGAATTATAAAAGACTGGGTATTTTAAAGTCATTGAAATTTTAGTACATAAGAATTTGTAAAGACTTTGGGAACTTTAAAGTTATTTAGATCTTGGGGATGAATAAAAATAAGGGTTTTGGCTTTATAGTGATTTGTTTATGTGTCAAGTTGACAAGGGGTCAATTGTATTGGCTGGTTGTACATTTCAGCTTGGCACAAACTGGCATTTTGGGACAGTGTCCTGCTATTATGTCTCACTGGCTATCCTAGAACTCCAAATCTATACCAGGTTAGCCTTGAACTCAGAGTTCCATCTGCCTCTGTCTCATGCAAGCTTCGATTAAAGATTTGAACCTCCATGCCTGGCCTGTGCGAAGGAATTTTTGATAGTATTTAAAAAACCAAAATTAGACCACTGTCATAAGAGTGACATTGCATAAGCTATCAGTTACTATAAAATAATACTTGATAGCATCTGATTAGGATAACATGTTTATTTGGGCTCACATTGCAGAGGATTCAGTACAAGCTTCTGGATGAGACACATACTTTGTTTGGGACTTTGGCAATGCAATGTTACTATAACAGGAAAATGTGCAATAGCTAACTAATGGAATCCTCAACCAGGAAACAGCTGAAAAAAAGAGACATGGAAAAAAAAATCCCACCATGGAAGATGTAATGGCTCCCAGTGAATCCCACAGTCCACCCTTTTGTCCACACATCTTTGCTTGCAAGTGTTCATTACAATGATTTGTTGGTCTGGTATGAGGTCTCTGGTTTCTGATATTCTGTCAATACTGGAACTTCACTGGGACCCCTCTTGGGTTCAAGCATAGAAGGTGGGATATGAGGGGAGAGAAAGATGAGTGAGATTGGTGCACAGTATGGAATTCACAAAGAACCAATAAAAAGTTAAAAAAACAAAACAAAACATGGTTTCACAATTCCCTTCAATGGCAGGCATCCAAAAATTAAGGCCCACTGGAAAACCCGGCCTCTTAAAACATTTTTTATCTCCTAAAGCACAAGTACTTGACCAGGCAGGCCTTCAACCAATCTATCTCTAGTGACATGAAACCTCCAAGCTATAAAACACCCATGTCTGGAATATTTTAGCAATGAATAATATATATATATATATATATATATATATATATATATATATATTCATTATTCATATATATATTATATATATATTATATATTCATGTGTGATTAAAATCATATAAATATTTTGAGTATTGGCTGTATGGGTAGATATTTTAAATGGGTAGAGAACATTTAGTTTTCTATTTTAACAGATGTGTTCTTTAATCTGAGTATCTTACAGAAAATAGTCTTGAGATACATAATTATGCTTGTATGAGCTTGGACTTTCTGCAATATAGGAATCAGCTTATTATATTCTTGACCTCATGTGGTTATATCATTATAACTGAATCTTGGTTTCGGTGTAATTTGGGATTATGGGTAATTAGCCAAGAGTCTTCTAAATTGGAGATGACAGGACCTTAAGAAATTCCATGGGCCACAAAATGCTAATATTTTATATATCTTATGACAAAAAGCAGTGGTGTCATGGCAACATTTATACAGGATCTCTTATACAACATTTATATAAGAATAAAGGGCCTCAGATGCTTAAGGCTAGTAAGATTGTTTTAAAAGGAAAATATTTATTATAATCTAATGAATGTTATCATTTAAAAGTTACTAATTGCATCTGTTTGTTCAAAAGTTGCATGGTTCAAACTGTAAGATGTAACACTTTACAACCCTGATGATCTTTAGCTTAGGAGAGTAATTGTTCTCGCTGGAATCATGACTATTTTAGAGATTACAGAATCTTGCTGACTTCTATTTTTTAAAGTGACATTTAAATTGTCAGAAAGAAGAAAAGCATTGAAGGCAAGCTGTGCAGCATTGTTAAGATTAACAAGTAATGATTTGTAGCTGTTTAATGCCCTCTGTTGAGGGGTGTTCAGTTTGATCAGAAATATAACTAAAACTGTTTTTTAAAACCCTTTTATATTTGGATTATTGAGAATAAAACAGAATGCCCATATTCATGTTCCAAAATACATTTTCTGCACATTTAAATATAGAATATTTACTTCAAGATACATTTGGATCGCTGAATATCAACCCTTTCCTTTCTTTATTGTTGGGACAACAAAGTTAATTTTATATTTAGAATTACCAAAATAATTTTTAGTGTATACTGCAAGTCTTGTGGTAATTTACTTGGATCCAACAGTAGTGAAGAAATACAATGAGATACTTTTTATCATGGAATTCATATCCTAGAAACAAAAAATAATAATAAGGTAAGTATTTGTAATTCATTAGTTTGGAAAATGATGCAATGAGAAAATATAGTAGGCAACAAAGAATTTTAATAAAAGAGGAGCTAACATGACTAGATGAGACTCTACATTAGATTCAGATATAACTGTGAAGCATTATGTTAAACAGCCCTTGCTTAGAGGAAGGAATTAATCTTTCAGAGACATAGAGGAGGAAATGCATTCTGAACTGTTGTGTAGGAAGTTTTGCTTGGACTGATCAAGGATCAGAAGGAACACGAACCCCCTATGGCCAATTTAGCTAGGGTTAAGTTTATACCAAGGGAGATCCTTGAAATAACTGGTCTAGAGTTTGTGCTCACTTCCATAAGCTATTCCTCACTTGAATATAAGTAACTATATCCAGGGTGATTCCAGTGGACTGCTAAGTGTAAATTTGCTTTCACCAGTATTTAAGCATAACATCCTGTTCCCCATTAAATAGAAAAGCCAAATGGTATTAGAGCTATAAAGGTGCTTACATAGTAAGTTTTTTCAAAGAAATATTTAATAATTTATGTAAAAACTATATGGAGAATTGTAGTGTAGTATAGTAAAATCACAGTCTTTATAATCAGATATTTAGTTTCATAGGATTACAAAAATTAAAGCAGAACTATTTTAAATATTCTAACATATTCAATTTAGAATCAATTTGTTTTTATATGCACCAATCTGCCAATCTGTCATAATGTAGGCTAGCTTGTTTCTTTTCTTTTCTTTTCTTTTTTTTTTTTTTTTTTTTTTTTTTTTTTTTTTTTTTTTTTTTTTTTTGATTTTTCAAGACAGGGTTTCTCTGTATAGCCCTGGCTGTCCTGGAACTCACTTTGCTAGCTTGTTTCTTAAGTCATGTGTTTTAGAGGAATATCAATCTACCATCTAAATTTGAAACACCATTGACAGGACTGTATTATTTGCATACCAGGGATATTAAAGGATATTAAAACAATTGAAAAATTAAAATATGATGTAGTAGTATGAAGTCTTATATATGCATAACAACTTAAATCTTGAAAAAATGCATGTAAGAAAAATAGTAGGGGGGGATAAGGAAAAGAATGATCTGATCATTGCCTCAAAACTGAGAAATACATTCCTATAGTTATCTGAACTACATTTACAAAAGGAAATTCAGAAACACAGTCTATACCATGTATTTCTTTCTTTTTTTTGATATTTTAATTTTTTTAGATATTTTCTTTATTTTCATTTCAAATTTTATCCCCTTTCTTAGTTTCCCCTCCCAAACTCCCCTAACCTCTTCCCCCTCCCCCTGCTCCCCAACTCACTCACTCCTGCTTCCTGGCACTGGCATTCCCCTATACTTATACTGGGGCATAGAATCTTCACGTCACCTAGGGCTTCTCCTCCCATTGATGACCAACTAGGCCATCCTCTGCTACATATGCAGCTAGAGCCATAAGCCCTACCATGTGTTTTCTTTTATTGGTGGCTTACTCCCAGGGAGCTCTGGGGCTACTGGTTAGTTCATATTGTTGTTCCTCTTATGGGGCTGCAAACCTCTTTAGCTCCTTAGGTACTTTCTCTAGGTCCAGAGATAGTTCAACATAGAAAACTAATTATAGAGATGTAAGAGGAAGACAAAGCAAGTCAGATGTAATGTTGATAAAAAGTCTTGATTAGAGATTGACACAAAGACAGTAGAGGTTAGTAGTGAAGTTTTAGAGCAAAGGACATTGAGAGCATGTCTAGGAATAGCCAGCTGCCTTGTCAGCATGGACTTTAAATCAGAGAGGAGAAACTATTTGACCAGATGTAAGCCAGAAAGTACTTAAAGCCACAGTGGCAATAGTCACACAGAAAATAGGAAGAAGATGCACTGATGCCATTGTCTCATGCCATCCAGCCCTACTTAGGTGCCTCCCATTTTGCAGGACTAACTCCAGGGGAACATTCAGAGGTCATCTTGATACTAAGCAGTGATGTTAGAGTGGTCGTTATTAAGTCATACACTGAGCAGATGCACAGCCAGGTATGAAGCTGTGAGAACAGGAGAATGCCTGACTGTATGTCGGGTGCAGACGTGTAAAAGCATTAATGTGCCACTAGAAAAGGAAAGGCAGAAAAATCCATATGTCTACTTATAATGAAAAGGCAAATATTCACACAAATCCTCAATAGTAACACATTCAAGAGATTCTGCCTGGTGGCTCTGGCAAAGATAACACAACATCTAATCTGAAATAACAATCTCAAGTGTGAATTTCCTTGTCTAATTTAAAAATGTAAAAGTCACTTTCATCACTTAGCATTATTTCTGAGGAGAAAAAAGTGCTTCTCAGGTGGCGTGAATCTCCCTTTAACATTTTCTTCTCACCTCACTCAAACTAGAAACCCACAGAAAACTTATAATGCTGTCTCTTTAATAGAATGTGTTGTTATTATTTAAGAGCACCCTCTTGGAGACAAAGGGGAGGAGGGATGGGATAAAGAACCTTGGGATGGGGGACCAGGAGTAGGGGGAGAACAACTGGAATGTGAATAAATAAAATAAATTTTAAAAAGAATAAAAAAAGAAGTAATGTTTCATAGAAATGCCCCATTTTTTTAATTTACTGAGTAATATTTTAGCAAACAATTTGCATCATGGTTTTGTATATATACTGAGTACATAGGAAATTTGTATGATAAAAATATTAAATTACACTATTAAAATATAGATAAATTGGGTTTTAAACATATGGTGTATGTGTGTGCATGTGTGTGTGTGTGTTGGCATGATCAGGCCATGGTCCCCATGAGAAAACTTGTGGAAGTTGGATTTTGTGTTTCACTACATAGATTCTAAGAATCAAGCTTAGGTCACCATGATTGGTGGCAAATGTCTACATGCCAAACTGTCTCTGCGATCCAATATGTGGGCATGTGTAAAGCTTACTGTAAGTGCATAATTGTTATAATATGAGAGAAAGATTAAAACATGAGCAAAAATAAATGCTTCTCTGCCTCTGGAATCATGCTGCCAATATCTTATTGTCTGTTGCCTCTCCTTCCTGATACACATATATCAGATTTTATGTTGAGCGCCTCACACCCGAGCTCTTCCTTAAGCAGTTTATTCAGGAACCTTGAATCATCTTCTGACTACTCTTCTCCTAACTACCTAACTACCTACCTACCTACCTACCTACCTTCCTTCCTACCTACCTACCTACTGACCTAACTCTGACCTAATTCTGACTAACTGACCCTGACCTAACTCTGACTAACTGACCCTGACCTAACTCTGACTGACTGACCCTGACCTAACTCTGACTGACTGACCCTGACCTAACTCTGACTAACTCTGACTATGGGGAAAGCCAGCCCACAAGCTAAATAGTCCTAGGCCAACCTACCCCAGTAAGCCACGTGGCGACAGCAGATAGGTCCACATATACGGAAGCAAGCCAGATCATCAGCCTTAGCCAAATAAGGACTTGTTTATCCCTGAGAGCACTCACTATCAGGGTAGCGGAAGGCGGAAATCAGCGCCATCTTAATGGTGCAGCACTACGCATCTCTCCACAATTTTAGTCTCACTCATCCATCCCTGCGTTCTTTGTGTTTTTACACTGTGTTTTAGGCACAGTTTGTGTCTACCTGTCCTAATTCCCTTTTCACATTTCCTAAATTCCTATCAAAGTACTTCTAATTGACACATAGACTTTCTTGAATAGGTCTGATGATTTTCAGGCTGTGAGGAACCAGACACATATTAATAAGATTAACAGTTTGACATTTAGTTGCAGTTATGTTAAACATCGGATTGGAGATAAATATCACAAATATATTTTCCAAAGCTTAAAGAATGTGCCCTGTAAAGAAAAAACTTTGAGGGAAATTGACCTTTAAAATTTCTAAGAGAGTGCATATTATTTGAAGACATACTGATTAATGAACTTGAGTTTTGTTCATGGAAGCTTATGCATGTAGATCCAAATTATGATTTGCCATGGACTTATTATTGAAGGGTAGAGTTTTCTCTTTGAGACACATTGAAAGATTTTACAAAATAACCTAGAAATTATTAGGCTCAAGAGTTTACTTTTCTTCAGGCTAGGTGTGCTAAGTCATTGTTTCTATATTCATCTGTGCATATGCTCTGCTTCCTTCTCTATCCATTAGAATACTGTGCTTTCTAAGCACAAACAAAAGACACTTAGCACATGATAATGTTTATCTTGTTTTATAATGTCTCCAAACTGTTGAAAACATCACAGGAAAAATAATCAACTTACCTTTTTTAGAACTTAAGTATCTGTCACAAACGGTGTTCTGCTAAATCTATGCCCATTGCATAGACAGATTTCACACAGTTTTCTCTTATATAAACTGAGAATAGCGTCACCTATCTTGAACTATTTGGATTGGTACAGAGAAAATGTGATCATGTCAGGATATCATATTCTGTAGAAGAAAACTGGTACACATGCTGGTACTTACCCAACTTGTGGTGAATGTTTAATTTCTAAAATATCTACTGAGTGCCTGGAATTCAGGTGTCACAGAAGTGTTTGGTCGGATTTCTGTTGTCTGAAACCTTCTGTAGTCTAATAAGAAAAATGTACAACCACTACACAAATGAAATAACATAAAAAATACTAACATTTTGAAGATCAAGAAACAAGTGAACAAAAGGACTCATTGTTGAGTTGTTTAGTGCCTCACGAATGTATTTTCTTTTAAATAATGGGCATTCGCTTGAATTTTATGAGTCCAGGGATTATGAAATTGTAACTTACTCTTATAAAGTTACACTCATAACTTACATTGATGTAAAGATGTATGTAAAAAATGAACACTCATATAGAATTGTGTATAATAGCACAAACTCGAAGCAACTTTATATACTGTAAGTCACTAGACTAATAAATGGGTCATAGTGTTTTTGTTTTGAATAATAGAAGAACTGAAAGAGGTGAAGGAGATTGCAACTGTATAGGAAACCCAACAATATCACTAACTGGACACCCCAGAGCTTCCAGGGACTAGACCACCATCAAAAGAGCATACATGGATTGGTCTATGACCTCAGATATATATGTAGCAGAGGATTGCCTTATCTGGCACCAATGGGAGTGTAGGATCTTGGTCCTGTGAAGGCTTGATGCCCCAGCACAGGTGAATGCTAGCTCAGTGAGACAGGAGTAGGTGGCTGGGTGAGGGAGTATCCTCTTAGAAGCAAAGGGGAGGAGGGATGGGTTAGCAAGTTTCAGAGGGGAGACTGGAAAGAAGGACATCATACATTTTTTTTTTCAAAAAAAATAAGAAAGGAGGAGAAAGAAAGAAAGAAAGAAAGAAAGAAAGAAAGAAAGAAAGAAAGAAAGAAAGAAAGAAAGGAAGAAAGGAAGGAAGGGAGGCATCTGGGATGTTCAAATAACTTAAACTCTTCAGTTATCTACAGAAGATGGATTCAATTCAGATAAGATTTATCATCCTTTACCCTAGCTTTTATTTTTTAAAATAGATTTTATTATTTGTTTATTTTATCTGTCTCTTTTTCTCTTCATTCTGTGTCTCTCTGTTTCTGCCTCTGTCTCTCTGTCTCTCAGTCTCTCAGTCTCTCTCTCTCTCTCTCTCTCTCTCTCTCTGTGTATGTGTGCGGTGTGTGTGTGTGTGTGTGTGTGTGTGTATGTGCGTGTATGCATACACTGGCATGCCTACAAAGTTCAAAGGGTAATTTTTTTCTTTTTCCCCCTTTTGAAAAAATTTAGATATTGTCTTTATTACATTTCCTAGGTTCCCCTCTGAAAACCCCCTATCCCTTATCCCATCCCCCCTCCCCCTGATCAGCAACCTACCCACTCCTACTTCCCTGTCCTGGCATTCCCCTATACTGGAGCATTGATCCTTCACAGGACCAAGGGCCTCTCCTCTCATTGATATCTTACAAGGCCATCCTCTGCTATATATGCAGCTGGAGCCATGAGTCACTCTGTGTGTACTCTTTGGTTGGTGGTTTAGTCCCTGGGAGCTCTTGGGGTCTGGCGGGGGGGGGGGGCTCTGGTTAGTTCATATTATTGTTCCTTCTAGGGGGCTGCAAGCTCAATCTGCTCCTTGGGTCCTTTCTCTAGCTTCTCTATCGGGGACTTTGTGCTCAGTCCAGTGGTTGGCTGAAAGCATCTACCTAACAGTTACTTCTTTACTTCCATCAGGTAGAAGTCAGGGGTAGAACTGAGGTCTTCAGGCTCAGTGGCAAGTGCATTATTCTGAGTCACCTTCTAGATCATTTTGACTTCTTGAGTCAGGGAGGATACACATTTTAATCCATAGCCCAAGGGAGCTAGTAAGCTTCCGTGACTCCATGTGATCTCAGAGCTGAGCTGCTGAAATGTTAAGTGATACATTTGCATGAAGTAGAGAGAGAAAGCTGTGTAGTATATAGATGAGAAAAGGCAATTTTGCCTGATCTTGTGGAGAAAGATTTTTTTGTTGGACATGGGTTTAGGCTAAAGTATTCTGAAGACTTCGTGCTAACACACTCTTCCTGTGCTTGTATTTAATATGGGAACAATGAAGAAACAGTACTATCTTGGGAAACAAAGGAAGGAGCTAAATAATATTGGAACATTCTCCTAGCCTAATTCATCTCATTCTTCTGATTATTTATATGATTTTGGATGCAGAAAAGGGTATGATATAAACCAAGAGCTCACTTATCCCAATTCCCTCTTAGTTGTTTCTTAAAAAATTTAAACATCATAAAGACTACAGAACAATAGAAAGTACATTCTAAGAACCTGTTATTTTATGATTAGAATACAGGTCCAAGTGAAGTTTTTACTTTTACCTTTTACTGTAACTTGAAATGTTATTGCATAGAAAGAAAGAAAGAAAGAAAGAAAGAAAGAAAGAAAGAAAGAAAGAAAGAAAGAAAGAAAGAAACCATCTCCAACAACAAAAATGAAGCAGAGAGTAGAAGCTACCCATCAGTAGCTCAGATAGTCTCTCTGGCTTGATCTCATCAGTGATGAGGTCAGAAATGTCAGAAAGATTAAAAACCAAGAGAAACAGTCAAAAACTGCCAAGAAAAGTAAATACGTAGTACCAATATCTGGACCTACCTTTGACATAATTCCTTTTGTATGTTTTCTTCCCCCTATTAAGCACACATATCATTAGATATTCTGAGTATAAGTACTAAGCCTGCTTTGGATATACTCAAAATAGATTTTTTCTTACTACAAGACATTAGAATCTTTGACAAATGTATATGTTTTAGAGTAGTTAATATGTTAGAGAGCTTTAGGAAGTTTATAAGCATTGCATGTCAAATATCCTCAAATGGTCTCCATAATTTACCCAGTAGGCCTCTTTGTGCCTTTGTATCACTCTGATTTATGACTGTGCTCACTCAATGAATTACTACAGCCTTTGAGAAATGGCAAAGAAAATGAGGTCAGCAAAATACTGAATGACACGATTTATTGTGTCCCCTGTGATGGGCAATGACTGTACATGAAGACCAATGCTTCTCACATGGCTCCTTTTGTATCCATGGCTATCCATGATTAGAGTGAGCACATTCAATCTTTGTCCCCTTGCAAAGAGAGCACTGCTGTTCTCAGCAATAGTGTGCTTATATTGCTTGTCTCATGGAATCTGACCCTTTCTAAAAAATATCTCCTTTTGCAAGAGTTTCTTTCTCTAAACTGTTACAGTCTTCCTAACCTTAGTAATTCATCCATTACCTCCTGTTAGCCTGACAGATGTCTGTGCTTTTCTCATCTCTTGCCAAATCACCCTCTTCTGTTTCTATGGAATTATTATTTTAGTGACTTCTAAGTTGAGTTATGCGTTTCAACCTTAGGGAAGATATGAGTTAATTTTGAGGCTTTTCATAAAGCAGTATACACAATACACAAGTCAGAAAGATGATAGAGAATGTTGAAGACAAAATATGAAAGATAATTACAATAAAATTCTATGCTATTTCCCATGAATAAATGGAAAAAGAAAGAAAAAATGAGATGCAAAGCATTGTTGATATTTTTTGTGGATGTTTTCCCTGTATTCTTATTGTATCTAGTGCAAGCTGTCTTGTTACTCATGCCCCTTGGACTTCTAAGCATTATGATTTAATTTACAGTGTCTGAAGTAAAAATTGTTATTGTAGTAATTTAATACTAGAAAATCAAGATCTAGACAGCTATAATGCAAGAAGCCAAATAAGTATGCTCATGATAACTCTTGTCACATCACACACATGTTGCTAGGACAACACCCCCATTGGTTGGTCACTCTGTGTTATTTATGTCACCTTTTCCATTTTTAAGAGAACTAGATATTGCTAGCCTTTCATTCAAATTTTGTTCCTACTCGTACACAACCAAGTGTTTTCATTTCTTTGTACTGACATGTTCATTTGGAAGGCTTGCTATTTACCTACCAGTGCTGTTTCAATAATTATCCAAGGAGATCCATCTGAATCAATGGCTACATGAGCATTTTAATAAGCCTTAAAAGTAGGCATGGCCCAATGATTGCAGCCATATACTGACTTGTGCCATTATCCTACAGTGATTATTAGATATAATGAATACATTTGAGGATATTTGACAAAAGAGGAATGGAAAATAGTTTCTAGGGTAATATGCATCTACATTTTAGTTCTACTGTTACAGCTAAAGTATTAAATATGTAAAGTAAAATACACCATTAGAGGATATATTAATATTTGCATAGAATAGAAATTATTTCTAGTCAATCCCCTTGCACTATTTAATTGATACCTTATCACAAAGCCAAAAAAGTCAGTTTTCTCCAATGAAGTATTGCTGAATATATCAAACATACATGAGGCCAGCTGCACTCTTAGGAGTATCTGGAGAACACAAAACAGACTTCATGTTCTGGACACTTTTGTTTTTGTTTGATCTTGATTTGCCTTTTTTTTTTTTTTTTTTTTTTTTTTTTTTTTTTTTTTTTTTTTTTTTTTTTTTTTTTTTTTTTTTTTTTTTTTTTTTTTTTTTTTTTTTTTTTTTTTTTTTTTTTTTTTTTTTTTTTTTTTTTTTGTATCTAGTGATTATTACTCTTGCATTTAATTCTTAGTTTAGGTAGATATTTAACACTCTTGAAATTCTCTTCCCTCTCTGGGCAGCTTTTCTTCCTGCATGTAACTTTCCTTACATTGAAACATGACCCAAAGAGCTAATGTTCTGTAAGAGACTATTATGACAAGTCTCCCAAGTGCACCGAAAATCCTTGTTAGTTTCTACTCTGTTTTCTGAGATTTAGGTTTTGTGAGTTTAGATATGTCAGCTGAAAATTATTTTGAATATGCAAATTACTTGAAGTCTGCACTTCATTGTAATTCATTACTACAAAGGTCATTTTCTTTGAGATTATAACTTAATCTTTCTGTCATTTCAGTTTAAAATTTACTCTGTCTTTCATGATTAGCTATTTCAGCTTGATATTTATTTTGAGTGTGGTTGAGTTATTTCTACATAGAACATAATGTACTATTTTAGCCAAATGTACTTTTTTTTCTATAATTCTAAAGAATCTGAATGCTAGTTTTGTTTTTTTTTTTTTAAAGATTTATTTTATTTATTATATGTAAGTACACTGTAGCTGTCTTCAGACACTCCAGAAGAGGGTGCCAGATCCTGTTACGGATGGTTGTGAGCCACCATGTGGATGCTGGGATTTGAACTTATCACCTTCGGAAGAGTAGTCGGGTGCTCTTATCCGCTGAGCCATCTCACCAGCCCCATGAATGCTAGTTTTTAAATCAGTTCTTTTATATTCCTTATTTTCTCTCATACTCATAGTAGAACTATATGTATGTTGTGATATATATTGTGTATATTGCCAATCTTTATCTCCATACAAATAAGCTATGTGAATACTCCAGGTATCTTTACCAGTAGCCAGTGTAATTACTACAAATGTATTATATAGTATGTATTATCAGTTATGTGTGGTTAAAAATCCAGTATTCTGAAGATTCAGGAGGATTAGAAATTCAGGGTAATCATTAGTCTCATAGTGTATTCAAGATTAACCTGTATTCCCAGGACCTTGTCTCAAAAAATCAGAAATAAAATTTCTATAGCTTTACTTATTCTAGAATAATTATGAATTATTCTACTGTGGCATATTTAAATTTATTCATAAGATCATAAATTTAAGTGGTTTAAATCGACTAGTAATTGTAGAATAAATTTTACTATAGAGACTATACTATTATTTTATTATTATTTTATTATTATTAAGTTTTCCATTTATAAATGTAAAGATTTTCCAGTTTCATCTCAAAAAATATTCTTCATCAAATATTATGTCTTATTTGATAATAATAATAATAAGACTTCAAATAATAATAATATTAAGATATAATAATATAATAAGACTTCAAATATTCTTCCTTTAAAAATATCCATATTTAAATTTGAAAATAAAATTCCATTTTTATTACATTCCAAGTTTTAAAAAATATGTTTTTATTTCAAAGTAAAAAAGTATTAAAATATTTTAATGAGAACATAATATATGTACAAACTTTAAAATTCCACCATTTAATTATAATTTACACTTAAAATTGGAATAAATTTTGATTTCTTTGTTTTTAATACATACAATAAACAGATAGCCTTGATTAATGAAACTTGAGTATTTTCTTTGTAGTAATGGCTTTCCCAATTTTTGAGAAATAATGTGTTTGAGCAAAACTCATTGGCACTGCATCAATAGAACACACGGTTTGCCTTTTTATCAGTGCTATAAGGACCCAGGAATTTCCTAGAACAGGTGGGCGAGAACAAAGATATAGTAGGAGATGCTCTCCTAAATGTTGTTCTATAAAGTATGTGAACAGATTCAAATTCTTGTTTAACTTTTTAATGACCACAAATTCTCTTTCCTTTAATATACTTTCATAATTTTGTAAATTTTCAGTAACTTTATACAGATGACTCATTTCTATACATTTTGCTTCCCCAGTTTTCATGATTAATCCCATTTTTAAGTCATAATGGGTAAAGATAATTTTCATCCATGATATTTATTTAAATTCAAATTTAATATATAGTAGTCAGAATGTATTTCCTGTTTAGCCTTCAACAAGATCTTGGTTTTAAGTCTGTGCATGGTGTCTACATGTTGATCCCAGTACAGAGGGAACAGACAAGAGGATCATGAGATTGAGGATGTTAACGATCCTCTTGAAAGAAGATGAGTTTCTTTCTAAAGATACATAGTTGTAAGTAAAACAGTTGTTTTGATTATCATAGAGTTCTAAGAGGGAAAATATAGCACTGGAGTTATAATAAATCGGTTTCAAGTTTCTTTACCTATCTTTCTTTGTTTCTTTCTCTTTCTTTCTTTCTTTCTTTCTTTCTTTCTTTCTTTCTTTCTTTTGTTCTTTCTTTCGTTCTTTCTTTCTTTCTTTCTTTCTTTCTTTCTTTCTTTCTTTCTTTCTTCCTTTCTTTCTTGTGACTTCAAATAATGTTTTGCCATAGAATAAAAACCTAATAAATAAGGAAAAAAATAGATTGCATTTACTCTTTAGTATCTTTAGTATAGAGTACAAAAAAACACTTGTTACAAGAAACCAAAGAAATGTTTAATACTTAAAATCATGAATTCTCAGTCCCGAGGTCCCTCGTGTATTTAAGGACTTATGTTTTCTAATTCGCAGGCAGGATTACCTGTCATGTTTGTACTTCTTAAATGCTGTGTCATGGACCGTGGTAAAACCTCCCTATGAAGTAAATAGCTAGCTAGGACAGCAAGGGATGTACTGTGCTATTAACACTAAACTTCTAAAAGACTTTTGAAGTAGAAATTTCTATACCACATCCTTAGAGGAGTTTTACTCAGTTTATGTAGGAGTAAGCTAATACTGGATCCTATGTAATTACCCCAGAGTATATGGTCATTGAATTTATATAACTTAAAGGTTGCTCAGTTCTGGAGATATGTACAGACAGAAATAAGTCAGTGATTCAAATTAATACACTCTCATCTTTGTAAATAGGGAAGACACAAGTATCTTTAACCTAACATAGCTCTAGTTTAATGCAAAAACTGTCTATATAATTGAAAAGAAAAAAATAAGACTAGAATGTGGGGCATTGGACTATGCACAGACAGGCTGGTCTCCAGTCAAGCTGAGATGCTGAACTCCAGGACAAAGTGGTCATAATTTACCTACATGGGACAGAAGGAGTTTTCTCATGTCTCCTAGAACTCTGGCTCCTGTCTTAAGTTACCCCCCCCCCCAGCTCCCACAAGAGAAGCATGGCTAGAAGTCATCTAGGCAATGTCACAAGCTTCTGACCTTCAGGCTAAACTCCTCCCCATTTACCTAGCAACAGAAAAGATAGCAGCTCACTTTAAAAGGGGCTGTTCAGCCCTCCTTGCCTCTCTTACTTCTCTCATTCCTTTGTTCTCTTACCTCTCACTTCTCCTCTCCTCTCCTCTCCTCTCCTCTCCTCTCCTCTCCTCTCCTCTCCTCTTCTCTCCTCTGTCCCTCTTACTCTCTTTTTCTCTAGCCTTTGGGCTCTCTCTCTCTCTCTCTCTCTCTCTCTCTCTCTCTCTCTCTCTCTCCCTGCCTTTCTCCAATAAAGCTCTAAAACCATAGACAGTCTCTACTAATCAAGATCTGCTGTGCTCACTTCCACTGGTGTGGGAACCTCTTTATCCTCTTCCCTCTCTCCCATAACCCTGGGGCTACAGGGTGTGGCCCCCAGGATGGGCTGCCCCCCCTCCCCTGTCGAGTGGGTCAGAGGCTTGAATGCCCACCCGTGGCTGAGTGGAAAACATCTAGGAACCTTCCCATGTATGCCTGTCCAGAGCATAGTTGGAGCTCTGGCTGGACGTGGGTCCTCCCTTCCCCCCTCTTCCCCGGGCCCCTTTTTGGTTCCCACACTAGAAACTATTAGAGAAACCAAAATAAATAAATAAATAGATAAATAAATAAATAAATAAATAAATAAATAAATAAATAAAATAGTACAGTTGCCCAGGTTGTTTGGTAATATGAAATACCTGAAGCTATGAAGTTATATAAAAACCAAGTTCTATTTACCTAACAGTTGTAGGCACATGAAATGATTCTATTTAGTATGTGGTTTACAGTGTGTCGTTATGGTGTCATGGAGAGAGTATGTGTAAAACCAAGGAAGACATTCAGGGATAAATAAGTTCAGGTTTTCATAATGACACTCTTTGGAGCTCAGATATTCCTCAATAGTCACATTAAGTGCTTCTTAGGGAATCTTTGCCACTATCACACTATTCACAGTCTCTTAAAGGTCTCATCGCCTCACACATCAACACATTGAGAATCATAGCCCCCAATTCATTTACCTCAGGGACATACATTCAATCCACATCCAAACAATAGCAATCATCATCCCTGTGAATTAGAATTGAGTGCCGAAGGGAATAACATTTGAAACATAAGTAAAGAAAATATCTAATAAAAAAAATTGAGCACCTGAAAAGTTGTTTTACTCTCTATATTATGGTGTCCATTGCCAAAAGAGATGTATGTGATCATTATTGAGAGCATCAACGCTTCCAGGATACAGACATAAAGATTTAGAAGGCAATTAGATATCATGACCATTTAGTAAGATAACAAGATCTTCCGTATGGGCTACGGCCTCCACACACCCCCCAAAAAGAAACAATATTACAATCCAGGGGGCAGGGGGACTGGGAAAGAGGACAACATTTGAGATGTAAATAAAGAAAATATCCAATTAAAAAAAGAAAAAAATAACCTTTTTTATTTATCAAGTAGTAATAATTTTCATATATATATATATATATATATATATATATATATATATATATATAATTACGTATGACCTAAATTTATTCACAATATTTTTAATCAAGAGTCTTAGAATATTTTGTTTCTTCAGCTATTTTCTGCACTAGATACTATAAAATTCAATTAAATTCTGACAGCTTACCCAGAATTATAGTCTTATCCCATGAGCTCAAGGCTCAGTGTCACAAACTATACACATGGATCTTTCCAGTAACCATCCCCAAGATATCTGTGTTTTTAATGGGACATATATGATTCACAAATCCCCTTCATGGATTCAATATTTTCTCCAGTAACTTGGGGAACTCAGGATAGGAATTTATTTAATATTACAGTTTGAAGAAGTAACAACTGTAAAGCAGACTAGTGAATGCATTGGAGACAGGGTACACATATGAGCTTTGGGTACCATATATGGTTCAAAGTCTAAATACTTCTCAGTGTTATCTTTTTAAGTTTTTTTTTTTTCAAATCCTATTAGGATATATGGTTGGTTAAATTGTTTACCATTGGTAATCTACATAGCATGTTGTCTCTCATTTCTCCTTGGATATTCAGCAGTTGACTCAACATTCTAACATTCTTATCACATAGTTGAAGTCTCTAAAAGCCAACCTTCATGCTTAAGCTATAAAAGTCCAAATTAACACACTAGAAGTCTAAATAAACAAGTTGCCAGGAATGGTGGACAAGGGTGTTACTCTAGATAACCAAATTGTGATGATCCAACTTAATTCCCAGTTAATAAGAAAATGTCAAGGGTTTATCATCTCCATGTCAAGAATATGGGGCCAAGGAAAACAGACTTTTGGAATCTCATAGTAGGATAATGTGTTGATGTACTTAGTATTGCATTTTTTTAAGTAATATCCACTTTGTTGTGCATTCTCATTAATATGTCATTTGATTCTGCAGATTTAAGTTTAATTTGTCCCTAGTACTAATACTTCCTTTTGTCTGAACTATATATACTCATTATTTTGTAGCTATTTATAACTAAATCATTTTGAAAAAAATGAATTCAGCAGTTTATATTCTATTTTTTACATATATGCACATGTGTTTGTGTAACAATAATAATCAAAGACAATGAGACTATCCACTCTAGAGCAAGAGGCTTTGAAAGGTTTGGAAGGAGTAAAAGGAACAGGGAAATTGATGTGATTCCATTTAAATTAAGAACATATTTATAAAAATAATTTCTTTTTTTTCTATTTTATACCCTGCAATATAAAGGAAGCACTTAATATTTAATTTTTTTGTTAAAAGAATAGTTAATGTGCTCAGCAAAATCACCTATATTTGGTAAATTTTACCTACCTCTTAAGTAAACTAGGAAAGGGTATTTTCTTCGATAATTTCACATTTCATCTAACTTTGACAATTTATTTATAGTCTTCCCAATTGTATAATTGGTGTTTTACTTTTCTCATTGTGTTACACACCTTACATCTTTGTAACCACTCATAGTGTTTGTTTCTCATCTGATTTTATTAATTTTCCATAAGAAGAGTTCACTTTCAAAGATCATCATTTTCCTGTGACAATTTAAGCTTCTATTTTTCTATTCTCTGCATTTTTCTTCCTTTCCATCAGCCTTTCAACTGTCTTGGTTTTATTATTTTTTTATTTATGGTTTATGTCCTATTTTCAGTAGTATCTCTACATTGCCGATTTTTATTTTGTTTATGTGATTAATGTGTGTTTAATGGGCACTTCTGTTTTTAAGCATGTGTGCATGTACACACATGGTGGCTAATGATTGACATTTAATGTCTTCTCCTATTGCCCTACAGATTTTTTTTGGCATAGAATCTTTCCCTGAACTTATTAAAGCTAGCTGCTTTACCTAAAATGTGGTCCCCACACATTCAAGACATTTTTGTCTTTGCATCTTCAGTGATGAATCTCTTTGTTCAAGATGTATGGAGCCACATAGTGTTGTGTCTTGGCCTTCACATTTCCTGCCTTTTTGCACTCATGTTTTCTCCAGACATTCCCAAGAATCTATCAGATTCTTTTGTTGCCCTTCTGTATTAATTTGCTCCAAATCAGTTTGATTTCTACCCAGAGAAGCAGAAGTGTTCTTGGACAGCCACACTCACTAGATCAGCCCATGCTCTGTGAGTACAAAGTTCTTCCATTGCCAGTATGCTATGTAATTTACATGTTTCTTTTTTCATTATTCTTTTTTTTTTTTTTTTGGTTTTTCAAGACAGGGTTTCTCTGTATAGCCCTGGCTGTCCTGGAACTCACTTTGTAGACCAGGCTGGCCTCGAACTCAGAAATCCACCTGCCTCTGCCTCCTGAGTGCTGGGATTAAAGGCGTGTGCCACCACGCCGGGCCTTCATTATTCTTTTAAAGATTTTTCTGTCCCATTCCATCACAGTGCACTACCACAAGAACTCCAAGTCCCTCACCCTCTCTCTCATTAATACCTCTATTGCTAGTAAGGTTTCAGAGATTTAGGATTTAGGAGATGATCTTGTGCAGAAGAAACATTCAATTTATTTACTCCAAGGACTATTGAGTGAGATAATTACATTTCTTTCATAGAGACACTCACAGACATGTACATTCACCATAACTGCAAACAGGTCATTATTCATACTAACAGAGTTTCTATTGCACACTTAGACTGCATAGTACTCATCTTGCAAGCACTTATTGGGGGAAAAGTATAAACATCCCATTCAAAATCTAACCACTACTTATCTAAGTCTCATTTACTTTCTGTTCCAGTTTTCTAGAATCTCAATGCATTGTGTTTCTCCATTCCTATTGCTTTCTCCTAGACAGTGAATCCCACATCAACCTCGACATTGTGACCTCTAAATATGATAAATTTAGCTTTTCTTTTCTTATTTTTTGAATATTTTTATTAGAAATTTTCTTTGTGTACATTTCAAAAGTTACCGCTCTCCTGGTTTCCTCTCTAAAAACGGTCATCACATCCCCCCTCCTCCTACTTCTATGAGGGTGTTCTACACACCCACTCCTGCTTCTCCATCCTGACATTCCCTACACTGGGGCATAGAGCCTTCACAGGACCAAGGGTCTCTCCTCCCATTGATGTCTGACAAGGCCATCCTCTCTACATATGCAGCTGGAGCCATGGGTCCCTTTATGTGTACTCTTTGGTTGGTAGTTTAGTCCCTGGGAGCTCTGGGGAATACGGGGTCTGGTTGGTTCATATTATTGTTCCTCCTAGGGGGCTGCAAGCTCAATAAGCTCCTTGGGTCCTTTCACTCCCTCCTCCAATGCAGGTGAAATCATGGGTCACTCCATGTGTACTCTTTGGTTGGTGGTTTAGTCCCAGGGAGTTGTGGTAGGGTTCTGGTTGATTGATATTGTTGTTATTTCTATGGGGTTGCAAACTCCTTCAATTCCTTCAGTCCTTTCTTTAACTCCTCTATTGGAGACCCCGCACTTGGTCCAATGGTTAACTGTGAGCATCTGCCTCTGTATTTGTCAGGCTCTGGCAGAGCCTCTCAGGAGACAGCTATGTCAGGCTCCTGTCAGCAAGCACTTCTTGGCATCCACAATAGAGTCTGGGTTTGGTAACTGTATATGGAATGGATCCCTAGGTGGGGCAGTGTCTGAATGGCCTTTCTTTCAGTCTCTGCTGTACACTTTGTCTCTGTATCTCCTCCTGTGGATATTTTGTTCCCCCTTCTAAGAATGACCAAAGTATTTACATTTTAGTCTTCCTTCTTCTTGAGCTTCATGTGGTCTGTGAATTGTATCTTGGATATTAGCTTTTGGGGTAATATCCACTTATCAGTGAGTACATACCATGTGTGTTCTTTTGTGATAGGGTTATTTTATTTCATATAAACTCCTTTATAGATGAAGAAGAAATAGTTTGAGATAAACATTATCACTTTCCAATTCTATATATTACAGTGCACCTATCAGTGTGATTAATATTTTCATGGCAAGACATAACTTTCTGATTAGTGACTCTCTCATTAACCTGTTAGGTTATTTGATGAACCAATCCAAGAACAGAATCTTTATTTAATTTTCTAGCATGGGTAGAGAAGAAAAAAAAAAGAAAGTTTAATGAAGAAAAAATGATTGTGCTAGAGTATATTTCCCAGTATTTAGAAGTTCTTTGCGGTTCATTTCAGAAATTCAGGATAAAACTATTGTTTAATTTTAGATTTTTGACTGACATGTTCAGCAATAAAATCATTATTTTCAATACCCAAATTTTATTTCTTAAACCAGATGTGTTTTCATTAAACTTAACTGACTTCTTATAAAAAGACAGGTTAATGATTTTAATGACACTTGTCTCTGATAATTTATTCAGGAGACTTAGTCACTAATTGTCTCCTGAGAATGTTGTAGCAAAGAAGTCTCCTCTGTGGACATCTGGATTCTTTGAAGATGAAGTTTACTTTAAGTTTTAAGTTTGACAAATGTCAAAGATTTGACAAAGGTGTCTACCATCTGGGAACAAAATTATTTCCTTGAATATTTAAAACTTATTTTTTGAAACAGACATCAAGAATAATTTTATTGGATTCTACCCAATAATATTTATAGATCTCCTTTACAATGCTAACTTGTTTATCTGTGTGTTGCTTTTCTAAGCTGTTGAATAATACATTCATGTTTGTGAGTAGCATCATACTTATGTGTGCACTGAAGTTACACTCTATGATCTGCTTAACACATCAGTATTAAATGCTCAGTAAGAGACAGGGAACTTTCATTTGCATCAATTAATTTGCATGTTTCACCAGTAAACATGAGCTTTATTAATTAGTTATGTCACATATTCCATGTTTATATATTCATAAATTCCACTAAACACCAAAACCACCACACATTTACATAATGCCCATAAATCTCATTACAGCTATAACAAGTATGTCTCATAGAGTTTCCACGGTGCTTTTTATTAGAAAGTTATATAATTTTAAACAAATAGCTGTGCTTTCAACAGAAATGTAGGTAGAAGATGCCTTAATTGTGAAAAGAGTACTTTAGTATTAATATCTAGATCTGCATATTCAATAATTTTTTCCTATATTGAAAACAGAATCTTTTCTCATGCAATATATCCAGATTATGGTTTCCTCTTTCTCCAGTCTACTCAGAGCCTTCCCACTTCTCCTCCCTTCCAGATTCACTCCTTTTCTGTTCTTCATTAGAGAAAAAAAAGGCTTCTAAGAGATAACTAAACATGACAAAATGAAATACAATAAGATGAAGCAAAAACTGTCATATCTCAGTTGGAAATAGAAAGCCAACAAGAGAAAAGGAGTCCTAAAAGCAGGCACATGAGGCAGAGACCAACTACTTCACAGTCAAAAGTCTGATGAAAAATAGGAAGATAATAGCTATAATATATGTGAAGAATTCCTGCTTCATATCTATGAAGTAACTGTGATTGCTGCTGCTGTCTCTGGAGCCTATCTGCTGCTTACTTAGTTGATTTAGAGGCCCATGTCTCCTGGTGACCTCCATCCATCTGGCTTTTAAAATCTCCCTTGGGTTCCCGAGCTTTGAGGGGAGGGATTTGATGGATACATCACATATAGCCCTCCCCTCTACATAAAGACTAGCTCCAGGCCTCCTCATCTGTTCTCTTCTGCCAGAGGAAGCCTGTCTGATAAGGACTGAATAAGAGTACAGCAGAATATTATTAGGACTCATATACATACATGCACACTTACACATACATACACATACATACACACATAGAGTCACAGACCTGTGTGTGTGTGTGTGTGTGTGTGTGTGTGTGTGTGTGTGTGTGTGTGTGCTAAGACAAGTAGATCTCTGGGGTCCCTACTCTCAGATTCTTGATTATGCAAGTAGTGTCATGCTTAGGAACTTAAGTTAAATCAGACATCCACAAGTGCTGTGTCACGTTGCCTTAGCATGTTTTGCAGGCAGAACTGATAGTATGTCAAAGGCTTTGTGGCTGCATTGTTTTCTATGTTTCTCTTTTGGTAGCCAACCAAATATCTTCCCTTACCAAAGACACTAGAATATAGGGGTGAAGGTTCCATGTAGGCACAAGCTCAACATCTCCATGTTCACTCAGTTGAGTGGGTAATACTCTTGCCAGTTCAATTTCACTGTCTGTGTGTGGCGAGCAGCCCTTTGGTTTAACAATAACCTGGCTGTTTGGGAATTTCTATGGGTCTCCCTTGGCCAGTAATTCAGCTGAATGGAACACAGTATGCTTTTTTCTATCATGTCTACTATGCCATATATTTTGCCCTTCATGTTTTGTACTCCACTGGTAATGCTTTTCTCTGTAGCTCCAGAGAAATTCATTTCCAGAATTCTCTCAGTTGAAGGTTTGAGTCTCTTTGTTTTTGTTGTGTTTTTTGTTTTTGTTTTTGTTTTAGGTCTTCAAAAATTTATATTTATTTCCTTGAACTCTTTCTGTTTTCTTGTCTTTCTCTAAGTGATTTATTCATTTCTCCATTTTATTTTTTAGTTTTCCCCCTGGATTCAGTAAGGGATTATTTATTTCTGCTTGAGGAACACTGTCATCTACATATAGTTTTTTTTTTTTAAAGAAATTTGGAATATTCAGGAATGCTGTAGTAGAAAAGGTGATTTCTTGTGAAGATATATTGCTTTAGCTGTTACTGATTGTGTTTTTACTCTGGTATCTATGCATATGGGCTTGGTTTTGCATCTATTCATTATGGATCTAGCTGCTAATATCTAAATTCGCCTTTGTTAGGAGGGAATTTTTTTCTCACTTTCTGTTGTATGCATTTTGAGGAGTGTGATGGTTGGTTGTTTCTTGCCCAGTTTTCTGGTTTAACTTGTCTTTCTAGAACACGTGAAAGATTTTTAAGGTATGTTCTTATGAATTTCTTTAGTATCTATTGTGATATCTCCTTTTCCATATCTCATTGCATTAATTCAGTTATTTTTAATGTAGATGCTGTTTGAATTTGAAATGAGAATTAGAAAGTAGAGTATATGTTGAAAACAAGAGTTCAGAAACACAAATGGAAAAGAAATGAAGATAGTTTAGGAACAGTTTCACTCTCAGCAGGGAGGGTTTTTTTTTTTTTTTTAAGTAAACAAACAGAGACCGAAACAGTGATATGTGAACTGCTTAATAAACATTTTCTAAACAAACAGTATTGAAGAAAAAGGACTTTCAAAATAAACCAATGTGAGAAGTCCTAGTTTAGGAATCTGTGTCTCTTAGTGGAAATGCCTGAGAAAGAGCGAGGAGAGTGGCATCTGCAAAGGATGCTGGTGTGGACTCTGGACCTGCAGAACCCGAGGTGACAGGTGCACAGCCAGGAATGGACAACGGAGAGTAAAGAAAGGATTAAATGGCTTCTATGTTTGTTAGCGAGTTGTTATTCTAGAAATAACAAAATAAAGAAAGCACAAAGGTATCAGGACTTCTTTAATGTTAAAAATAAACTTATGCCTGGGAAAAATGCAAAGAAGATGCCATCTGGACATGTTTGCTATTCTGCTTTGTCTTGGGCTCATTACCTGTGGGTATTTTTAAAAAGCCAATGGCTTGCAGCTAATGCAGAATTAAAGAGTGCAGTATTGTAGCTCCTGAATGGGAAAGATGGCATCTCCAGACTGTGATGATGGGAGCTTAGTTGCAGTGTGAAAGTCAATATTTTTTTCCTTATTGCCTGTCTCTAGACATACAGTGTATAAAAAATGTCAGTGAATAAGGAATGAGAGCAAAAGTGTGTGATATGAAAGGTCTCATATATTACAGATGTGATTGTAGAACTTGTCTACAACAGGGGTGCAATATGTCAACTATCATTCACTACTTTTCAGCAATCTTTAGTGCTGTGGAAATAGGATGGTAATAAATAAGTTTTGCATTTGACATCAGGTTAGAGATAGTGTATCTCAGTCTTTGCCATTTTGAAATTGGCCTTGAAGCTGAAATGAAAAAAGAGCACCCACATTTCAAGTTATGTAAAAAACAAAAGTAACTATAAAATTATTTTAGAAAGTCCATGTATACAATATTATGCTGTGTATAACCAGATACCACCATTTTAAGTAGAAAGATGTAGAAAAGTAGAGTGTGTGTTTATGTGTGAGTGTGTGTGTGTGTGTGTGTGTGTGTGTGTGTGTGTGTGTGTTTGTCTGTGAGTTTGTGATCCAAGTATACCCAAGGGTAGAATTAGTTCTTAATTTTTTTTATTGGTTATTTATTTACATTTCAAATGTTATCCCTCTTCCCAGTTTCCTCTCCAGCTGGATATGTAGCAGAGGATTGCCTTATGGGCATCAATGGGAGGAGAGCCTCTTGGTCCTGTGAAGGCTTGATGACCCAGGGGAATCCTGGGGTGCTGAGCTGGGAGTGGGTGGACAGGTGGGGGAGCACCCTCACAGAAGTAGGGGGATTGGGGAGGGAATAGGGGCTTTGTTCTTATGATGTGACTGTTTTCATGAAGTGAAACCTGTGTGCACGTGAAGCATTCCTAGTTGTAATATTTATGGGAAGACTATTGAGCTTCTTAGTTTGGTTCTTGATTCTACATTAACAAAAGCACATTCCCAGGAAGTTTATTGGAAACAAAGAGGAAGGACAATACTATTTAACCAAAAGTAAGATCTCTTTGCAGTGGAACCACCAGGTGCTAGTTAATGTGACTTGTTAAGCATATAAACAAAGTTGGGCTGTTTTGTTTTCCCTTATTTCACAAAATTAAAGACACTGGATTGAAACACTGTTCATATGTCTCATGTGAGGAGGTTATATTGATCTATAGATTTAGTATAATCTTTTTCCTTCAAAGATCTGTATTTTTTAGTAAAACAAAATAATGTACAATAGGATAAAACAAAAAATATCACAGCATAGTTAAACAGGATGAATCAAGAGAAAGGAAAGAACTCAGGAGAAGGAATAAGGATCAGAGACCAACCTTTTGCATACTCAGCAATCCCATAAATACACTAAACTGGAAGACATAATATAAGCACAGAGGACTGGGAACAGACCTGGAAAGGCCCTATGGGTGCTACTTGTACTCTGTGGGCCCATATGATTTTTGCTCATGTGGATTGAGAGAACTCTGTTTTCTTGGGTCCTCTGTTCTCTCTGCCAATTATAAACTTCCCACCCATACTTCCTCAGGTATCCCTGAGCTCTGAGGGGTGGGTATCTCTGATGGAGATATCCTCCTTAGGATTGAGTGTTCCAAGGTCTCTCACTCTCTATGTAATTATTTATGTAATGTCTGGCTGAACTCTGTATTTGTTCCCATCTTCTGTAGGAAGTAGCTTTTTAGATTAAGACTGAGCAATGCAGTCTATGAGTTTCTGGAGTTAGCATTAGAATTCATCTTACCACCATGTTTTGTTTGTTTGTTTGTTTGCTGGCTTGTTTAGCCTAGCAGTAACTAGTAGTATTTGGTTTAACCCTCTGTCTCTGGGACACAGTTCTATCTCAGAGAGTGGTCCTTAAGTCAAATTAGTTATTGATTATTCTCACAAGCTTTGTCCAATTTAGTACAATTTTTTTTTTTTTACTAAGAAAAACCTGACTGAGATTAATTGGAGAAAGGAAAAGCTTACTCTAAATTTTATAATATCTATAACATGATCTATAATACCTAAAAAACTCTAAAAATTTTATACAATGGGAGAAGTCACACTATTTAATACATGCTATAAGAGAAAAAATGTATACAATATACCTACATATCATATATTGTATTCAGATTATTATATAGTATGTATTATACTGATAATACTCTAGACATCTTGTATAAAACATACCAAATACCAGTAAAAAGACATGTAAAAATTGTATGAGGAGATCAGAGAAGTCTAAAATAAGCTACAAAAATATGATTGCCTGTCTGTCTAAAAAGTTACAGAAGCAATTTGGTGGAGGAAAGACCAGCTTTTCTTTATGACACAGCAATGAACACACTTTGACCCAATTCTCATACCAAATAAATAGTAGATCAAACCAAATCATGAACTACAATGTAAAGTATAGAACAGTAAACCACTGGAGGCAGAAAGATGAATGTGTGTGTATTTGTGGTGTGGGACTGTCTTTGATGCTGAAAAACAAATGGTCCAAGGAGAAACGACTGTAACTTAGAAGTCATAAAATTTCAGTACTAGGAAATCTCTCAAAAGTCCACAACTAACTGCACACTCTGTTTATACATGTATAAAAAAAAACAATATATAAAAGATGAGAAGATAATCCATAGGGAATGACAATGATAAATAGGCTTATGAAAAATATGGTCAAATTTACTAGCTGTCAGGGAAATATAACAAAATACTATGGAGACTTCCTGTTGTACATGGATTCCAAAAAAACACTGGCACACCAAATCAAACCTCAGTGTAACATCAAATGCCAGTGAGGGTGGTGAGACTGGATACTTGTACATGGTTGTTGACAACTAGGAGGTATGTCACCTGTCTGAAAATAAGATTCTTACATAAAAACTGTATACATTATGTATATAAGACATTTATTCCAGATTAATAAAAGGTGTTGAACATAAAGAAGCATAGGAAATAATGAAGTTTATTAATATCAACGCCAATATGAAAAACAACCTACATTTCTTTTTAACAGAGTACAACACACTAAATTAACTCTTCAGCATTCACACCATGAATACCATTAAGCAATAAAGAATAAATTATTCATTGTGACATTGTCACAGTCAGTGGGTATGAGACTTCTGATACTTCCTATCAAAGCTTAGACAGAAGAATATTTAGTATTGTGTTTCCTGTGAATAATATTATTAAAACTACACTAAGCATATGTTTGTTATTTTCTTTAAAATTTTCTGATGAATCATAAGTCAATGATGAAAGGTATCAAAACATTTACTTATATGGAAAACATATGATAATCTTTAAAATTATAAGTATAAATAGCTAACAATGAATTATAAGAATAAAGAATATTCCTAGCTACAAATTATACTATAAAAAGGAATGTAATTTGAGAACTATATTTGCTTCTTTACTTTATTATTGACATTGTAATAAAATTATATTATTATATTCTCACAATCTTTTTCTTATTCCAAAGCCTCCAATATACCCCCTTATTTATATTTTTTTTAAAATGATGACTTTTTCTTCCATTAATTGTTATTTCATGCACATATACATTTACATAAATGCTCATTCTATTCAAAGTACAGGTATTATTATTTCTCTATTGTCAAGAAGTATATTAGCTTCTAAAGGTTTAAAATACAGGACAAAAAACTGTGACCACAGAAAGCATTATTTTCAGTTTTTAAAAATATTACGTATCACAATCTGTTTCTTTGGCTTATCTTTTCGAAGAAATCACTCCAGGAAACTTACAAACTGCTGATAAATCCATATTTTGGGTTAAAAAACAAAGCAGATTACTGATTAAACTGTGCATCAGTGCTTTAAAATGACCACACCTATGCTCCCATCTTGCTGCTCAAGGATGCCACTGTTAACAACTGGTGTGACAGGACAGGATACAGTAAGGCACTGAGTGGATGGTACAGGTTAAAACGAATACTTTAGGCCTAATTTGTTTTTCTGCACAGATACGAAAATATGTACCTTCTTCAAGATAAAATAACAAAGAAATACGTAACTTTTTGTTATGAAATACCTATACAAAATGTTAAAATTTACATCATTTGTGCTGCCAAGAAAGATTTAAAAGTTATATTTCTTCCCCCATATATAAAGCTTCCTCTCATCAGTAGGTCAATAGGAACTTGGGTTCAGAATGTCCAGCACTCAGTGGAGGGAAGAGGGCCAGAATCTGCCTTCTGGGTTTTTCTAACCCCAATATAAAACAAAAGTGAAGGTCAGGCATTGACAGTAGTGACATCACTGTACTTATGATGAACTATATGCTCGTCTCCATCCTGACTCAGCTCTGATGAGTGCAGTATCAGGCTGTGCCTGCTCCAAAGGCATGTGCCACCTGGGTAACACTGGAAAGACAAAAGAAAAGCACTGAAAGACAAAACTGCTTCAGAAATTCAGTGGATCAAGAACTTGTGCATTACAGAAGAATGATTGCTGCTGAAGAAAGCTTTAAAAGTTTTTGTTTTTTTTTTTTTTTTTTTTTTTAGATATTTTCTTAATTTACATTTTAAATGCTATCCCAAAAGTTCCCTATACCCTGCCCCACCCTGCTCCCCTACCCACTCACTCCCATTTCTTGGCCCTGGCATTCCCCTGTATTCGGGCATATAAAGTTTGCAATACCAAGGGGCCTCTCTTCCCATATATCAAGATAAAAGACCACAATAAAGCAAAATCATATTACTATACTATTTTCTCATCACTTATACACTCATGTTTTAATGTATATATAATTTTGCTTTGTTTTTGTAGTTCTCTGCTGAAAATTTACAAAAATATAAATGCATCAATATCTTCTCCTCATATGTTCTTAAACACCTTCCATGGCTCTTTCTACACCTTCCCTAAATTTCTTTCCATACATGGCCTCAATTACTTTAATTGTTATATGTACATAGAAACAGTATGCTTAGTCCACATAATGTGTGCGTATAACATTATATGGAGTGAGCATACTGTTTCTACGAACATATAACAACTAAAGTCATATATGACTTTAAGGATGATTGTTTCTTGTTGGATTAACATTTGAAAGGGCTACCTTCTGGGTAAGAACCTATTTCCTACTTTCAGCATGCCTTAGATGTCTGTAGTTCTTTGTTTAGGATTGGGGCCCTGTGAGATTTCTTCTGTCCACTTTAGCAAGATTATTCATGTCATCCTGGTTCAAGTCTTATTTAGGCAGATCATAGGCATTTGTCCCCTGACATTTCTAGGAGAAAAACTCCTGCAGCATTCATA
>LR753415.1:299292-329808 GCA_902729485.2 Mus minutoides
TTCTGGGTAAGAACCTATTTCCTACTTTCAGCATGCCTTAGATGTCTGTAGTTCTTTGTTTAGGATTGGGGCCCTGTGAGATTTCTTCTGTCCACTTTAGCAAGATTATTCATGTCATCCTGGTTCAAGTCTTATTTAGGCAGATCATAGGCATTTGTCCCCTGACATTTCTAGGAGAAAAACTCCTGCAGCATTCATATTTTTTCTCTGGCCTTCACAGTATTTCTATGCCCTCACTGTTATATCCCCAGAAACTTAGGTGGATGAGTTGTGTTATAGAGGATCAGATGGAGCTGGAAACCTCCAGAGTTTGAAAGTCAATCCCTTTTGACAGTTTCCTTTGCCTTACAGAAGTTTTGCAATTTTATGTGGTCCCATTTTTTAATCTTTGATCTTAGAGCATAAGCCATTTGTGTTCTGTTCAGAAAAATTTCCCCGGTGTGCATGTGTTCGAGGCTCTTTCCTAGTTTCTCTTTTATTATTTTCAGTGTATCTGATTTTATGTGGAAGTCCTTGATCCACTTGGTACTTGAGCTTTATAAAAGGAGATAAGGATGGATCAATTTGCATTCTTCTACATGCTGACCTCCAATTGAACCAGAATCATTTGTAGAAAATGCTGTCTTTTAGCCACTAGATGGTTTTAGCTACTTTGTCAAAGACCAAGTGACCATAGGTGTGTATGGGGGTTCATTTCTGGGTCTTCAATTCTATTCTATTGATCTACCTACCTGTATCTGTACCAAAACCATGCAGTTTTTTTTTTTTTAATCACTATTGTTCTGTAATACAGCCTGAGGTCACAGATGGTGATTCTCCCAGATGTTCTTTTAACATTGAGAAAAGTTTTTGCTGTCTTCAGTTTTTTGTTTTTTGTGAATTTGCTTTTTGTGAATTTGCTTTTTGTGAATTTGCAAATTGCTCTTTCTAACTCTATGAAGAATTGAGGTGGAATTTTGATGGGGATTGCATTGAATCTGTTGATTGCTTTCAACAATATGGCCATTTTTACTATATTAATCCTGTCAATCCACAACAAGGGAAATCTTTCCATCTTCTGAGATCTTCTTTGATATCTTTCTTCAGAGACTTGAAGTTCTTGTCATACAGATTTTTCACTTGCTTGGTTAGTCACACCAAGGTATTTTATATTATTGTGACTATTGTGAAGATGTTGTTTCCCTAATTTCTTTCTCTGCCTGTTTATCTTTTGAGTAAAGGAAGGCTTCTGATTTGTTTGAGTTAATTTTATATCCATCCACTTTGCTGAAATTGTTTATCAGGTTTAGGAGTTCTCTGGTGGAATTTTTAGGGTCACTTATGTATACTATCATAGCATCTACAAATAGTGATATTTCGACTTTGTCCTTTCCAATTTGTATCCCTTTGACCTCCTTTTATTGTCTAGTTGCTCTGGCAATACTTAGAGTACTATATTGAATAGGTAGGGAGAGAGTGGGCAGCCTTGTCTAGTCCCTGATTTTACTAGGATTGCTTCAAGTGAATGCCAAGAAGTGCTTGCTGACAGCAGCCTTATATACCTGTCCCCTGAGAGGCTCTACCATGACAAATACAGAGGTGGATACATGCAGCCAACCATTGGATTGAGCACGGGGTTCCCAATGGCAGAGTTAGAGAAAGGACTGAAGGAGCTGAAGGGATTTGGAGCACCATTGGAGGAACAACAATATCAACCAACCAGACTCCTCAGTGTTCCCAGGGACTAAACCGCCAACCAAAGAGTGCACATGGAGGGACTCATGGCTCCAGCTGCATATGTAGCAGAGGATGATGTTGTTGGACATGAACAGGAGGAGAAGCTCTTGGTCCTGTGAAGGCTCCATGCCCCAGGGTAGGGAATGCCAGGGCAGGGAAGCAGGAATGTATGGGTGAGTGGAAGAACACTCTCATAGAAGCAGGGGGAGACAGAATGGGATAGGGAGTTTTCAGAGGGGAATCCAGGAAAGGGATAACATTTGAAATGTAAATAAAGAAAATATCTAATTTAAAAAATAAAAAAGGAAGTCAATCACTATTGCTGAAGAAACTCTGTATTTGAGACTTGTGACCTGGAGGTATCCAGGTAATAGCTAGCTTTATACTGAAAACTCGCATCCTTAAGACTAGTTTTCATGGTATCAGAAGATCCAGGCAAGCTTGGAAGGGAAGAAAGAAACTATTAATTCTGTCAAGCTACGATGCCTATGAAGTACAACAAACCTCAGCAAAGCAGCAGTCGTCTTCATGGTAACCATTCACTATCTAAGTGGACATGATCACTGTTCAACAGGAGAGAAAACATGCCTGTAGTTATAAACTTAGCTTACTATTGCCTTTGATTGACTTCTAAATAAATTTTATTTCACTTTTTAAAAAATTCCATTTGACCATTCAACTTATAGTCCCCTTTATGTTATTTTTTTTTCTGTATACCGCATTTAGATGTGTTTATGCTTATTTCTTTAAACTGTCCTTTGATTCCAGGTTCTAGGAATTTTAGTAGGTTATTCCTAATTTTAAAGTTACTTTGTTAATAAATATCATATATTTATAAAGGAAACAAGGTAGTGTACCACCCAGTTACTAAGAGACCTTTCTGATCTTTTAATTGTCTCAAAAAAGTTAGATCTCATATCCTTAGATAGGTTTACTTTTATATTTGGAATGTTTACTTTCTTGTGTTCTCTCTCAAATAGATAAACTCGGTGTATAAGACATTTCTCGATTGATCCTAAAGCTTCCAAGAGAGCTTTAATGATAGGGCTTGAAAATGACAACCACAATCTCTGTTTATCATTAGTCACAAAGCTCTGCAGTATGTTATTATTTCTAAAGATCATTATTCCCCCATTTTACCTATTTCCCATATCTCTGTTAAAATTAGATGTATATGCTTATTCGGTTTTACTAAAAAAAAATAATAAATTTCAGGTTAAGTAATTTTACTCTAGATGACAATTGAAAATCCAAAGAAAACAGTCCAGGGGTTTGTTGAAAGGAAAATTCATTGCTCTCTCAGCGCAACAGACTTCATCTTCACAAGTAAGAAAATTCGGCCTAGTTACTAGGCTGGCATGGCTTAAAATTAAGTTTTGAATTCATCTGAAGTCAAGAGAATGGAGAGTATATTCTGAATTTAAGGTACAAATAAAATTGTGTCTCTGTTTTACTGCTGATTGATGATATAAATTATCTTGTGTTCCTGACATGGTTATAGCAAAACATCTGCTTCTGGCTTATAAACCAACAAAGTATATACACATTGTGTGGGTGAATAAAATGTGCAATAAAAAAATGGAAGAGCTTGACATCCTAAGTCAGATGTAATAATAACATATTTGGATTCAAGGACAGAGTTAGGGCAAATGCCTTTCTTACATGTAGCCATAGAAATGCTAGCTTGTCAAATTGAAATTGAAATGCAACAATATTTTTTAAAGCACTTAGTATATATTTATTTTGAATGCTGTCCTACCAAAAAAGCTGTGCAGAGTAACATAACAGCATGATGGCTCAGGAGGTAAACTACACTTGCCCTCAAGCCTTATGACCAGAGTTCAGTCTGAATGTCACATGGAACATGAAGAAACACAATCCTTCCAAGTTGTCCTCTGGCCTTTACAAATATTCTGGAAATCAAGCTCTCTATGCCAAATAAGTAAGTAAAAATCTGCTGAGAAATATTTCTAGGTATATATTCTTTCCATTAGTCATATGCTGAAACTATATTTGCCATTTGGAGATAAGTTCAAACTTCAAATTTATGGGTTTTTTTTTTCAACAAAATATTCATGACATGTCTAAGAAATTACAGTAAGAGTGAGAGCTCTAAATGGGACTCTGTATTCAATGAGTTTATACAGATATAATCTGAGTTCTTTCTTATTCTGCCTAGCTGACTCTAGATATTATGTCTCCTTCCTATGGTATATGAGTATTCTACAAAAATGTGAAGGTGTATGTTGAGCCATGCCTTGTGGTATAGACTAATAATTGTAGATCCTGGAGGGACAGAGACTGAAAGATCACAAATGCAGTGATTGATTGGTATGCGGAGTGAGATCAACAGGGCGATCCAGTGAGACCTTGTCTCAAAATTAAAAAGAGAAAAACCTTCTAGAGAAATGCACAGAAAGAGCAACAGGGTGAAAATTAGAATCCAGTTGAGAATTGGAAAGATATTCGCCTGCTGAGTGTATATTCACTGAGAATATGACTAATCTCAATCAGGATGGGAAGGATATGACCTGTTTCAGAAATGGTGAATTGTTTTTTGCCTAAACTTTCCCAGGAGAGATGCTAACAAAATTCTTCTTCCTCTACATACCTCACATACTAATGACAGACCATAAAAAAATTCTGTCAAAGTTCACCATGTAGAATAAATGAATTTACTGGGTTTATGTCTAGAAAAAGGGTCCACAGTTATTCACATTGAATCAGTGACCCTAAGGCATCTGCCCCACCAGAATGCCCCATCTTACACTGGATGATGTCTTCCCTTATGTGTAGTGGAGTCCATCCTCTTCAGTTTACCTTCAATACTTTGTGTACTCTGTCTCCTCATAAGATACATTATCAAGTGCAACTTAAGATGAATTACAAATGAGCAGATGGAAGATATAGAAAATAGTGGGTGAGATTTCAAGTGATGGTTTTATGACATTCTACATCCACTCCTATGACAAAGCTTCTATTGGCCTGATCATGATGAGTTCCTTTAAGTGGTCAGAGCTGTTCTAATGGCCATGCTAATGCTTGATAGAGTTCTTCAATCTATTAATACCTATAACAAATCAGCATGGATCCAATTGCTCCACAGATAAATATAGTACTATGGTTTTAAAAGAGTTCTGAGGTCCCTCCTAGCTCTGTGGCTAGAAAGAAACTTGGCAGCTAAGGGCACTTTGCTGTTGTTTGAGAAGACCCAAGATCAGTTCCTAGCACCCAAAAGACATACAGCTCACAACCTATACAGCTCACAGTCTATAACACTAGTTCTAGGAGACCTAAATGCCACTTTGGGGTCTTTAGTTTGGTGCCATGAACACCAACCTCACATGCAGTATATTTACTTACATGTAAGCAACACACACAAAACCAACACTAAGACTAAATAAATATCCAAAAATACAGAATTCTCCTTCTTGAAGTCCTGAAGCAAAATTAAGTCAATAAAGGGATATTTAATTGAGAGAAGATCCTTAGAGTATTTTCATAAGGTGATACCACTTTTAATGTTCTTCATATAATAAGAATGTGCTACTTAATGTTGATGAGTTCATTTAGAACTGCAAGTTCTTAGACTTAGTATTGTTAGATGTATAAATTTTTGGTTTAAAAGTTTTTCTTTTTTGTTATTATAATATAATTACATCCTCCTCTCTTTTTTCCCCTCTGAATTCTTCCATTTTCCTATCCTTGATCTCTTTCAAGTTCAGGTCTTTTTTCCCACTAAGTGCCATTGAGTATGTGTGTGTGTGTGTGTGTGTGTGTGTGTGTGTGTGTGTGTGTGTATACACATACACACACACACACACACACACACACACATATATATATATATATACATATATATACACATATATTACACACACAAACATATATATATATTTAATAATAAATTACTTAGTCTGTAAAATGTTACATATATGTATATGTATATGTATATGTATATTTTTAGAACTGACCACAGTGTATTACGAGTTGGTATGGTACTTTCTGAGAAAGATTATTTCTGTCACTCTGTGTATTTCTTAGTTTCACTTTTTTGTGAGTTGATATGTTACAGTCTAATCCAGAACAACAATAGAGGACATGCCCAAAAGGACCAGAAGACTCCAGGTTAACATTTTAGATTACACAGCAACTCCATCAAGAGGAAATATCTTTAAGTTCTGTTTTTCTAATACTGTTTTTTTTTTTAGAGGAATAAACTGAGTCAGAAATAACTTTCCCCCAGAAATTGAAATAATTTAATTTAGAACAGAATTTCAAACTCAGGAACTAACTCCTATATTTCAAAATGCTTCTCTTTTTAACTTTAAAGAACTGAGAAAAGCAAAAATGATCCAGAGTTGTCCAGAAATGTTAGAGCATATTCAGAAGACATTTTGGTTTGTTTTGTTTGGCACAGAAGACATGATTTTAAAAATGTTGTAGAGGCAAAATATCAAATAATATGCTAAATATCAAATTATATGTAGAATTCAATTATGTTAGAAGTAAGTCATATGTTAGTTTAAACTGTTGCGGTTAACAGCACATTTATTTTATTTTAGAGGAAGAAAGTTGCTAACACAGAGGTGTGAAAAGAAGAATATACACTGAAATATGAAAGTCATAGACTTGTAGAAATAGCTTTCATTGGCAACATGGAATTTATAGGTTTCGGACCTTGATTAACTTTTGTTTGGAGCATTAGCCCAGTTAGCTTATCATTTTAGGGACAGGTCATTCGAGCCTAGTATATTCTGTTTCCTTATAAGACAGAAGAATAACCTTGAACCGTTTCTTTTTATAAGTGTCTGTTACAACATCTTCAATAGAGCCTGCCCTATCCTCACGGTTCCATGCTTTATTTGAGAGCTTATTGTTTTGCCTTAATGAAGCTATACTCACATGTTATGTTCCCAACCAAAAGGAAGATGCAATGAGTTTGGAGGGTATCCATCAATTATCTTTAAAAATACACATACAGCATACTGTTTTATATATACATGGATATATTTTATTACTTATATTTACTTTTGTATACATAACTTTGTTATTGTTGGCAACATCACTTTACTGTTTTAACACAAAATAGATCAGTTACATGAATATTAACCACTGTTTAAGAGTCCATTTTGAAAATGGGACATTTCATTTCATCATGTCTAGACACAGTTATGGACCAAAATAACTGGTCCCAGAACTAATTTATATAAGCATTTCAAATCACCCAATTACTTTTTTTCTTTACACATATCTGCAACGCTTTAATTTTTAAGATTTGATTATATATGGAGCATTGGTCTCTTTCCAAATTGACTTTTACAACAAAATATAAATATTACTGTGCAAAATTCATTTTAAATTTAAGGTAAATTCTTCACAATTTCTATTTTGAATACATAAATAAATGTAGCCTCATGAATTAAATTTTTAAATTAGTATCTACTACTGCAATAAAATACAACTTTATAATTGACTAATAAAAAGAATGTATTTGTAATTAAATTTGAATAACAACAGAATAATTAAAAATTATTATTCCAGGATGTGAAAAAATTTTAAAAAATAATTATCTTGACTTTTATTACTTGCATAATCTAATCTGTAGATGTGCTTTGGTTTTGCATCGCATGAACATTGTGATCTAAAGAAGTGCTGTTTATATAAGGATTTTGTTTGGTGTGATAAATGGGTTAAAAAGGAAAAACATGCCAAATACCAAGTGTGTGTGTGTGTGTGTGTGTGTGTGTGTGTGTGTGTGTGTGTGTGTGTTATTTGGTGTGGGTTTGTGTGTGGGTATGAATACAAAGATTAAAAAACAGATACAAAACAGATATGTAGATTTATTGGAACACATTTAAAATAGCATTAATTCATTTTCATTTATAGTTATTTAAATTAACAGGTTTTTAATTATAATAATCTGTGATTTATTCTTTATTAATATTGTGATATAAACATTTTTGTATATATGAATGAGAAATCACACACAAATGATAAATGATTATATAGAACATTTTGATACCTAAAAATATTAATAGCCATAAGACATAGTGTTGATATTTTTAAATGTTAGTGGAAACTATTTTCTTCTAATACTCTGACATGTTCTTTCTTCGTGAACTTTGAAAAAAAATTATTTTCACAAGATGTGTCAAAAGAAGTGAGAACAGGTTGGGGACCAGTGGATTTGTTCAGAAAAGCTTTTTGTGGGTAGAAAAAGAGGTATGGTTTCTAGAATAATAGCAGACAGGAGGTAACTGCCAATAATAATTTTTAGAAGAAAGTATTTCTGAGATCTGAAATGCTAGTGTTAATAACTAATAGATTCCTTTGTTAAAGAATGTCATATAAAAAACAATGCTACACTTTGCAGTGATTTTACTTACTTATATTGTTATGTTATGAATTTCAGGCATATTTTCCAAGTAATTATTGCAATCAGCCTGTTTTGAGGGCACTATGCACATTTGTGTATGTAAAAGTGCTGCTGAACAACTTGTCCATGTTCAAATAGAACTAGGGAGTGGGTGGAAAATTCATTCCTTGATTATCTTGAAAGTCTGAGTTCATTGAGATCGTGAGTATTCTGAACACAAAACAAAAAGAAAATAAGCCAAAACAAACAAACAAACAAACAAACAAACAAAACAGCCATTCTGGCCCACAGTACAGAATAGAAATAAACTAGTCATTGAGTTAAATGAATATTATATAGAAATTATCCTTCAAATTCCTTCCTATGAAAATAATCTAAAATCCCTTAATTTATCATGTTTTTCTTTTTTTATTTGTCTTGAAGTTACTTAAGTGATATATTATTCACAATTTAGTTATCATTTCTTATATAATCATATATGTGTTGATCAACCATTTTTTTCCAGAAAATTATTCTTGAATATAAAGCCAAATGATATTACAAGGTAAAGTAATCATTTAAAATTAATATGGTCTGAAAGAAAAAGAAGGCAATAAAGATACAAAAGGACTGAGGCTTATTACAGGGCTTACGTATACTTAGCTAAGCTATTAATATAGATTTGTTACAATTTTTCAAATAATACATATGATAGTTTCCATGGAAAACACTAGCCATGAAAAAAGCCAACCTTAATAGGAAAAAATTAAAATCAAATAAAGTAATCAAACATAAAAAAAAAAATCCAAAGGATAAACAGAATGTTCAGAACGTAAGCTATAATAAGAATACATTGTATGAAAATCCATTTTCAATAATAAATAAAGATAGATATTAAAAATAAATTTAACTAATGGCTATATATATGCATGTATATGTATATATAAGATATAGTGCTGATATGTTTAAATGTTAGTGGAATCTATTTTCTTCTAATAATATGACATGTTCTTTCTTCATAAAAAAATATTTTCACAAAATGTGTCAAAAGAAGTGAGAACAGGTTGCCATATACATATATCTATATCTATGTATCTATATATCTATATATCTATATCTATTTATATTTCTATCTATGTCATAGTTACCTTTACTTATACACACACAGGCATACACACACACATACACACACAATGACAGATGACAGCAAGGTTTGAATTTGGTTCCAGTAAATCAAAATAGAAATGTAGCTGTGTCTTTTTTTTCTTTATAGTTATAACATTTCTACTTTACTAGCCACATTTCCTAGAATTTAGAGTAATAACTGTTAATTAAAGTTTAAAAAGAAGAAAATTATAAAATTTCAAGCAATGTCCCTGGGAATGAATGTGAGATTGCTACAGAGTAAGATTCAGAGCAAAACTTGTGAGATTTGGCTACCACATCCCAATTGTGACAGAGAAATCTTCAAGATTTACTAAAGATTGCTATAGTATCTATTAAGAAACACCATAGTCTAAATAATGGTAAATGCCTCAAAATTAATCTTGACAGAATGTAGTATATGGAGGTTTTTTTTTTTTTTATTTCTTCCACTCTTATACTTGTAGATTATACAATCATGTATTCAGGTTTTTTTTTCAGTCAAATTAATCTAATAGGCCAAAGTGAAAAGGGATGTTCTTTTCCAAGTGCAGAGTTTCTACATTGAAAGATGTACGTTTGGTTTCATTTTGTATTTCCTTGTTAATTTTGCTATACAGTGTTATCAAAATTGGTAAGTAGTCATATTCAAATACTCCAATTATTTACCCACTTAAAAATGATCAAGTGGACCCTGATATAGCTGTCTCGTACAGAAGTGGATGCTCATAATCATCTATAAGATGGAACACAGGACCCACAATGGAGAAGCTAGAGATAGAACCCCAGGAGCTGAAGGGGTCTACAACCCTAGAAGAGGATCATCAACAATATGAACTAACCAGAACCCCCAGAACTCGTGTCTCTAGCTCCATATGTAGCAGAAGATGGCCTAGTCGGCCATCATTGGGAAGAGATGCCCCTTGGTACTGCAATCTTTTTATGCCCCAATACAGGGGAACGCCAGGGCCAAGAAGAGGGAGTGGGTGGGCAGGGGAGCAGGGAGGGGGGGAGGGGAGAGGGGACTTTCGAAATAACATTTGAAATGTAAATTAAGAAAATATCTAATAAAAAAATTTGAAAAAAAAAGAAAAATCTTCTAACATTGGTATCTTTCAGCACATGGCCTTTATCCATAAATCATTTGATAGAAAGATGTTTGAGTCATGTGACTAATGGCATTATAATCCCATACTGAATTATTGCTCCAGGTTAGGTGCCCTGGGATACAAATTCTGGGATGGAACTTTCTGTCCCGGAATATTGCTTGCAGTATATAGTCATGTTCAGTACCAATACATGTTGTGAAAAAAGAACAGAATAATACTGGTCAGAAAGAGCAAGTAGGTGATTTTATGTAATTGTTATGGAGGAATTGCTATTAATTAATGAACATTTGAGCCTGGTATTCTACAGACTGGGACTTTAGGAAATAGGGCCACAAACAGATTTCTCTGTTTGCACCTCATGTTTACATGGAACATACAATCTCTTGAGAAGAGCAAAACTGGAGAGAGAATCTCTGCCTACTAATATGCAAATAGAAGGGAAAAGCTATTTTGTTCTGAGTAATCAGGATGATCCTACACAAATACTGTTTAAAATCAAAGTGGAGAAACAATAAGCATGTCATTAATTAAGATTATTAAATACTATGGGCATGACGATACCAATCTGTAATACTAGCACTACAGAGATAGGTGCAGGAGGATTCTATTTGAGACCACCTTGAGCTATATAGGGTGACTTGGTCTCTAAACAATGAAACACACAAATTGCAGATAGAACAAATGAAACATTCTTGAAGGTAAGTTGGTATTTGGAGGCGTTTACAGAAATTATACTTTTGTCTTAGAGAATATCTCTACATTCTTCCTTTCTCTAATACTCGTAAAATGAGATAGAGATCCTATAAGATATCCAATAATTGGTTAATGTTAATTCAACTGTTATGGTCAGGTGTAGTGAAGAACTACATATCTCGGTCAACTCAAAATATTTTAGTAGTAAAATATATAAATAGGTCTCAGTATGATAAAATAGGATGAAAATCATGGTCTTTAAACTCTAGGAATTGGATGGAAAATTATCTTAGAAGGACATTAAGTGCCCCACTATGGCATGATTGAAGGAAAATCATTCTGAGGAAACATAAAGAGTGAAAATCCGAGCAAAGCTCTTAACGCTTTAACCCCATCAGACAACTAGAGAGGCTGTGACATAGCAGGTTGGAACCAAGAGCATTGCTTACAATGAGAATCCCCCGAGGGCTGTCTTCAACATGCAAGGAGAAACTATCAAGCGCAGAAAGCTACCAGCTGAGGGAACAAGAAACAGTGCTGTGAATCTTGCAGGGTAAAACATCATACTGGAATGAGAAGCTCACAGCCCAGATTTAGGCTACATTTCATATGGATATATTCTCCTATAATTCCTACATCCCTCTACATCTGGAGATTTTTATCAGAGACCATATATAAACCATGATGAGTTCATTCCTGCCAGTGTAATGCATGGTGCTTGTAGTCAAAATACTTTAGATGATCTCTCAATTTAATTATTTTAAAAAATGAAGTATAACAGGTAAATAATTATTTCTATGCACATTTTATGAACAAAGGCAAATTTCTATACGTGCTTAGGTCAGAGGAAAAACATTTCATATATTATTTAGCCTTTCATTACTTGAATGCACAGGCACAGAACTTAGGTATGAGGAGGTTAACTACCTAAACAAAAGCTCAGCCCCAGAGACTCAGAGAGTCAAAACCTCTGTGTATTGCCCCATGGCAAATGCAATTTCAACCCTTGAGCTATCATGGAGAGGGGAACACTTGGGGTCTAAATGTATGTTTAAGGGCCCTAGTTCATTTGCCTTCAACTTGCACCAGGTTAAAGAATGTCAACTGGGCTATAAATCCATTCCAGTCTTTTCCTTGAAAGAATACTGTAGGCGTAATGTTTTTGTGCACTGTGTAAAGGTTATCCTTGTGTTATTCAAATGCTAATTTCTTTGCTCGCATAACTTGTTTCAATCCAGACACATCATTCTAATGCTTAGGTCAAGAATCACCTGTCTCAAGATTGTGTAAAGGATTCTAGCATTTATTCTCTGCCTTGTCAATAAATGTTGACAACCCAATGGCTCACCAGAATAGAAAATAGATCAGAAGCTTTCTCTGGCCATGAGGAAGGAAGAGAAAGCAAGAAGGAGTTTCAGATTGCCATGAATAAGAGTGAGTCTGAGAAGACGGCATGAGAAAAAAAAAAAAAAAAAAAAAAAAAAAAAAAAAAAAAAAAAAAAAAAAAAAAAAAAAAAAAAAAAAAAAAAAAAAAAAAAAAAAAAAAAAAAAAAAAAAAAAAAAAAAAAAAAAAAAAAAAAAAAAAAAAAAAAAAAAAAAAAAAAAAAAAAAAAAAAAAAAAAAAAAAAAAAAAACTTGATATCCAAAGAGCCAGATCAATAATAGTCAAGGATCATGAGACTGTGTTGGTGCATCACCATATTAGTTTAGATGATATTATAGAACATTTCACTGCACAGAACTGACGTGCATCTTGAAATAAATCTTGATTTCTCTGTGTGGTTATTGGGACTAGAAGAAGCAAAGAAATACAACTGCCAGATTAATTCACTGCTTACATATATATTAAAATAATTCATTTTGAAGAATATAATTAATCCCAGAATTTTTCATCATCCTTGCAGAATAAATTTGGCCAACACTTCTGAGACCATGAAGGTTTGAGAATGTCATAAATGCATATAACATATTTTGATCAAATGCACATGCTATTACCTCCCTTCCAACCCTTCACCATCCCCTGTTTTCTCTTCCAGATTCATTTGTTCTCTTTTCTTGTTCTTTTAAACCCATTGGCTATAGAGTATCTTCTGGAGCATGGGTAACTTCCTAGCTACTTTCTCTTCCAAGTACAGCCATAAATGGCTGATAGCTCCTCAACTAACACAGGACTTGATGAGCCATCCCTTAACCTTAGCTATACACAGTGACTAGTACTATGATTTAATGTGCCTGACATATACAGCAAATACATTTAATATTCTGAGATCCATTACTTCTGTTTGTTTCAGTTTTCTGTTCTCTGTTCCATGGTGATTGCAGAACAATGCTGAAAGTGATGTGATACAGAAACCATATTTACAATGGTTCACTCAATAGCCTTTTTCTGTATGATGAATACTGTGCGTACTTGTTATTAACCTACTATAAGAAAAAGCTTCTCTGATGAGGGAGAGATGTACTAATCTATAGGTATGAAGATAAGAATTTAAGGGGCACTATAATATCATATTAATTTAGCGGAATAATAGTATTAGATTCTCCTCAAGGCCTATAAAATGGAAAGCCACAGATTTTGGGGTCTGTTCACAGTACCAGATATGAGTAATGTTTTTTGGAGCAGGCTTTAAAGCCAATCAGAAAATAGTGGGGGTTTTTTCCATTGTATTTACACCATTATTTAAACATAGGGCATATCTTGCCGGGATATTTCTGTTACTCATACAGTTCCAGCTGAATGAAATTGCTGTTCACTTCTCCACAATAGCCTACATAGATGTGTGATTGTACCTTCTTCTGACAGCTATGGCCCTTTTGCCTCTAAGTATAAGTGTTCAATTGAAACTTCAGCATCTTCTGGATTCCTTCCAGACACTGAACAGAGTTGACTTTATGTATTTATGGTGCTTCCGCATTTTCACTGGTGACAGATATATAGCCCATGGTCAGGAATAGATTGACAGAAGAACCCTCACTTATATTCATGAAACTACATCAATTCTATATTCTGTGCTCCCTAAAAAAGATTCAATATTTGTTTTGCTCTTGGGTGTAAAGGAATTTTATATAAGATTAGAACATATTATATTTTAAACATACAAATTAGAAAGCAGGTATTGCTTGAATTATATTATTATATTTGGGTCTTTCATTATAATAATATTTATTTATAAATTTCCAAATCTGTTCTTCATTTTAGTTATGACTTATATAAAAATTAACCAAAGTAATTCATGATTGCTATCCTTACCTACTTCTTATATACTGGAATGGCATAGTATTTTTTGTGGATCTGATGACATTTATTTAGAATTGATATATTTTATGTAAACATTTCTATGGTTTTAGGTAGATCATACGTTTGGAAAAGGAGTTTATTAAAGACTTAAACATAAAAAGCAATTTTAAATTGTAACCCAGTTTAAAAAAAAGTTCATACAATTTATATTATGTAAGGAATACATACATAGTGGTATGTTGTATCTGGTAAGTCCTATAAAAGATTTAATTAATAAACAATTTTTAAAATTGCTCAATAAAATGCAAATTAAAAATTAGGCATATCTCTTCAGAATTACAATAACTTTCTATACATATTATATGGTCCATAAAAGATATGCTAACTGAATTTTACGCCAATAGAACTATATATAATTATACATTGATTATTTTTAAATTCATGATATGGTCCTTAGTATGGTAAAAATGAGTTTATAAGTAAATGTGGTTAAAATTTGATAAGCATAAACACCCTGAGAGCACGTTCACTAAAAATTTGTAATAACAAAGGAATCGTCCTAGAGAGATGTCTAACTGGTTAGAAGTGCTATTTACCCATTGAGAGGACCCAGATTCTGTTATAAATTCCAAATGGTGTCTCTCAATCAGACTCATTTTCCAGATCAAAAGCATCTTACATCTTCCTCTGGCTTCTGTGAACACCTGGCACATACATGGTACTCATAGAATCAGACACTCTTAGACATTTAAAACTTGAGCATTGTCTATGGAACCTGGTACCAAACTAGGCTGCCTGTTCTGGGCTCAGTGGGAAAGGATGCACCTAACCCTCCAGTGATTAGCTGCAGTGCTAGGTGCATCCTAAGATGGGGGATACCCAGTGTGGTCCCCTACTCTCTCCAACAAGAAGAGTAGGGGAAGAGGGGCTATCTTGGGAAGGGATTGACCAGGAAGGTGGGCAGTGATAAGGATATAAAATGAATACATTAATTAATGAGTGAAAAAAATAAATTAGTGAAGGAATTATAAAAGTTTAAAATAGTACTTTTTATATTTTTCTGGAGAAAATAAAGTTTGAATCTATGAAGAAAAAAGTCATAGATAAGTGTGATATAATTTATGAGATGAAATGACTGACTATATAGGTTAAAAAAGTAACCAAAGTCCAAATGGAGAAAAATTACTATCTTCAGTCACTAGTGGGAGGGGAAGGAGGATGCAGGCACCAGCTTGGGGGTTGGCTGTGTCATCTTTCTATTCATAGCTGAAGATGGAGTGAGAAGAAGGCTGCCCTATATGATTGCACAAATGTGCAACAATTGGTATGGATATTATTATTATTTGTAACTACACATTTCCAACTGTATACTTACTAAAATTAAATTTCTATGAATCAAAATATTCTATCGTAACCATAGTGTTACTTTTTATTGGTCATTATTTCCTTTCCTGCTTCAATTATCCCTTATTTAAAATATCCACTTCTTTCAATTAATTTATCTATTCACTTTACATCCAGATGGTAGCCCCCAATTCCTTCCAATCCCTCACTCATACCTTCCATGTCCCCATAACCTTCTCCTCTAAGAAGAGGGGGTCCATTTTGGGTACCAAGCTACCTTACCATCTCAAGTCACTGTAGGAATAGGTACATCTTCTTCCACTGAGGCCCAACAAGGTAACCCAGTTAGGGGAACAGGATCCACAGTCAGTCAAAAGAATTAGAGTAAGCCCTCTTTCCAGTTGTTGGAGAGCCCACGTGAAAACCAAACTCCACATCTGTGACATATGGGCATGGGGTGGTAGGGAGGATGTGTGTGTTAGGTCCGGTCCATGTGTTTTACTTAGGGTTTCCATTAACTATAATCTTTTATAAAGTCAAAGTGAAAAGACAGATCACATACTTACAACATATCATGGACAGGATATATATCACTGTTCCAAAATGTCAAAGTGAGGAACTACTAGATCAAAGCAAGAAAGAAAATCAGCTGGGCAAACTCCAAGCTCTACACCTCTATGTCTGATGTCAAAGCCTCTTTGGATCACCAGATCCTTTCTCCTTTATTGACTACAATACAATTCTTTCCTTTTGATTGGTTCTACTAAGAACTAGCATCTTAGCCGGGCCTGGTGGCACATGCCTTTAATTCCAGCACTTGGGAGGCAGAGGCAGGCGAATTTCTGAGTTTGAGGCCAGCCTGTTCTACAGAGTGAGCTCCAGGACAGCCAGGACTACATAGAGAAACCCTGTCTCTTGAAACAAACAAATAAACAATCAAAACAAAAACAAACAAACAAACAAACAAAAGAACTAGCATCTTTTGTTGGCAGATAGCCCAAGGCTTTGACTTCTTAAACATCTTGGAGTATTCAAGGTAACTTCAAATTCACAGATTCTTAGTTCAGTGTCTGAGATCCCCACATGATCTTCTGGGCTCCTTGTCTTCTTAGGTAACACCTCCAGCTCTACCCTATAGAGCACTCCAGGGTCTGGATAACTCTACTCCATTTCTGCTGCTGTTCTTGGTGGTAATCCCATGGTAGTGACATCACCAATGCACTGGGATCTTCTACTGCAATGAGGTTTCACCAATAGTTGCCAGGCCTCAATTTTTTTTGCATGATCCCTTCAGTCCTAGGCCATCAACTTCAACTGATGCTGCACTGTTACCAATAGTCTTCCCTGGCTTCTCACACTGATAAGCCTCAGCTGCTCCTCTGACCCCTTCATACCTTCAAAACCAGTACCACCTGGGTGATTCTTACACATTAACAAGTTCAGCTGTAGCACAAGGTACAACATTGGCAATCTCTGAAAGACAGAATTTTTTGTTGTTTTGTTTTGTTTTCTTGTTGGGATTTTCTTTTCTTTTTTTTCTTTTCTTCTTTTCTTTTCTTCTTCTTTTTTTTTTTTCTTTTGAGCTCTTAAAAAACACCTCAAGATTTCACATCTGTGATGCTGGTTTCATCTTAACCTTTGCTAACTTCTTAGCTCCAGCTAACTAGCATCATTTGTCCTAGTAACTCCTTCTACTCTTTAATTTAAAGCCTGAGCCACATGGCCAAAGTGGCCAAGTTCTGCTGTTTGCTGGAGCTGGTGCATGGCCCCTTTGTTCTATTACATTATTGCTAACTTTCTGTTTTCAAAGAATTCATTCTGTGCCTAAGCTTAGTTATCCTGGCTATTGATCTGTAGATTGACCTTGAACTCAGAGATCTGCATGGCTCAAATCCTGAATGCCGGAGTAAGCTATTTACCACCCAGACTGGACTTAAGCTTTTCTTCACCTGGAACTTGCTCTGCCACAGACTGGACTTGAACTCAGAGATCTGCTTGATTTTGTCCCCGAGGATTAAAGATGTGTACCACCATGTCTAGGTCAAAGCTTTTCATGGTCATTATTCCTCAAGATCTGGATAAAAAGCCTGTGTCCCACAGTGTCAAGACCTATATCACAAGTGTGCCCTCTATTTCTGGGTTGTTGTTCATTCCAGATTAAAAGTCCAAATGAAAACAATAAACAGAAAATAATAATGTCTTGATATAATTATCTCTTGGTCAACTGGGAAGGCATAAAAAATAAGCTTAGCTTGTTGGTATCTTCCCCCGAAGTTCCAAACCTCTTAATTCCATTTAATATCTTTGACCATAGGTTTTAGCTTCATTCCACTTCCTGGTGCCTCTTTACTATTTGAACCATATAATTTGTAGTTTTCCTTTCTAAGCTTGCTACAATTTAGGAAAATTTCTCTTCATGGGATTAAACCAGAGGATGAAGTATATGCTGGGCATCTCTGAGAATCCCCTTGTCAATGCAATTAAACTGAGGCTCTTCACATTAGCCTCAGGCAGACTCTTCAAACAAGGACAAAAAGGAGCTAAATTCTTCACCAAAACATCATAAGAATTATCTCCAGAGTTCAAGCCACCCTCCTCCGCACCAATATCTTCTATAATCCTTTTAGGATGGCCCAATTAAATCCCACTTAATGCCTTTCATAGCTTTCCAAATTCAAAGTACCAAATTCCACATTTCTGTAAACAAAAGCATGGTCAGACAACACTCCAGTTACAGGTACCAACTCCTGTCTTAGTTAGGGTTTCTGTTACTGTGAAGAGAGACCATGACTAAGGCATCTCTTATACAGGATAATATTTAATTAGGATTGGCTTACAGATTCAGAATTTCAGCCTGTTATCATCATGGCAGAAGAAATGGCAGTGTCTAATCAGACATGGTGCTAGAGGAAATGAGAGTTCTACATATTGTTCTAAAGGTAAACAGAAGACTGTCTTTCCAGGAGTTAGGATAAGGGTTTCAAAGCCCATCCCTACAGTGATACATTTCCTTCAACAAGGCCACACCTCCTAACAGTGCTACTCTCTGGGCCAAGCATATTCAGTCCACCACCCATTTAGGTTCCTTGGTTGGTTGTTCTGTATCTGGGACATCCCAAGTTTCCAGAATAGTTGACTCTGTTGGCTGTCCTTCCTGCTTAACTTTCCAAATACTAGTGTTACAGATGTGAGCCATCAAGCCCAGCTGTAGTGATATATTTTTTTCTCTTTTTTATTAGATATTTTCTTCATTTACATTTCAAAATTTTAATAATCAAGATCTGAACACACCTCTAAAAGAGTCCCCTGTAATATTAGATTTAAAAGGTCATAGGGTTTTTATATAGTGTTGCATTACTCACTTTTCTATTGCTGAAATAAACTAGTAGAACCAATGTGGCTTATATAACTAGGAGTGCACTTGGACTTAAGGTTGCAGAAGTATATGTGTCCATCACCATCGAGATGTGATTGATTGGAGATGGCTCTGTGATGTGGATAGGGCTTCAGCGGGTGTTATGGGCAGAGATGGAATAAGACTGGTGGGTTTGATATAGTGGATCATTGGAAGGAAGAGTATCTGCATTCAGGTTATCTGCTTCCCTGACTGGAGTTGAGAATATTTTAAGATGTATTTTGTTCATTTTCTTCTCACTTCTTTAATTCCTCAAGATACATTCCCACATCCCAAATTTCCTGTCTGCTCTTTTGTTTTCCCCACTGAATTACAGTTGTGTTGCTGAACTAGTCTTGGGTGTGATGCTATTTCCTGAACCTTGCTTCACTTTTCAATATTCACTGCCTTAAGCGATACATTTTTCCCCCAACACAAATCTTTACCTCTCTGCTCTGTGTGTGTGTGTGTGTGTGTGTGTGTGTGTGTGTGTGTTGTCTAGATTAAGCTTTCACAGTCTTGTGCATGCAGGAAAACCTCTGTGTGTTCCCAAGTGCAACTTCCCTGTTTTGTTAAGATGGTACCACTTTTTTTTAATCGTTACCTACCACTTCTTGCTCTTTAGGTTATAATGCAAGCTCTCTTCTCTAATTATCCCTACCCATAGCAGGATGGATGTTATATTGAAGTATAACAGGGGTTTACACTTCTCAGTCTCTTGTTCTCTGCACACTGACCAGGTGCTGGTCTCTCTGTAGATTGCCACCTATTTCAAGGACAACCTTCTCTGATGGGGATTGAGAGATATACTAATATATGTGTGTTGGGATAAGAATTAGAAGTTGATCTAATAGTATGTCCCCCTAGCATAATAATAATACAAGGTTCTCCTTTTAGTAATGCAATTAGAGTAGTTCTGTTTTGTAAAAAAATTTTTAACAACAGATTTGCCAAGCTTTTATCCCCCTTACCACTTAAACCTCACTCCTCTTCAATAAACAGAAACATATGTTTTTAAATCCCTTTTAAGGTATTTGAAACATCAAGGCAAAATGTTTCCTATAAATTAGATACCATGTCTACTTAATGGTAACTATTCAGTAAAATCATTTATTTGATCTAGGAAATAAAAGAGGTCTTGGGTGTAGAACTTAAGCATATATGTTGGATTCAGAGTATGTAGCTATCAATGATGTGAGAAGGGAAGAACTTGGAGAAGCATCTACTTTGTTGGATAAAGCAAAGCCAAAAGAATCTAAGCCAAATAGTTTTTTTTAAAAGAGTACTAACATAAATTACCTTCTCAGTTAAGTATCCGGGACTGTTATTCAATAGAGCTTAACATGTACCAATGCTCTCAGTCTAAGAAAATAGTCAATAAATTATTTCTAATATTAATCCTTAATATTTTGGAAAAGTCACTCCATTCATAAAGAATAAATAAATTTTCTATTGAATTACTGTATATGTTATAAGAACATTATCAAGTCCAATCTTTTCATTTAATCACTTTATAATAATCTTCCAATCATTTTTTTAACAAACTATATATTCTGTAGCATAAGTCACTCTTCTGTGTGAAAATTTTAGTAGTCATTACCAGTTCAGAATGATGTGCCATTATTGGACAAAGTATCATGAACAATTGACATATCAGGATCTTAAACATTATCCAATATTTTTTCAATACCAAATGAGGTATTATTGTTTGCAGTTAACTTGCCTTCCACAAAGTACCCTAGAAAATCATATTCCCTTCAGCGTATGGTTAGAATGTGACCCACATTGCTATAAAATAAGAGGAAAATGGCCTATTTTATGGAGCTTCCCTCCCAGGCTCCCAAAAGTAATTTTCTGTCTGCTATGTGATGCCTCCTAATGGATGCAATGAACTGAAAATACTCCTAAGTGAGGGCTGCATATGTATATACTTCTTCTATTATAAAATAATATAATAATGTTTGTTTATAAAATGCCTGTACTTAGAGTCATCACAGTAGACAATGAATTGTGTAGAGAAAATGTTTGCTGTGAAGACTATAGTAATTTTCTGACTAAGTAAAACACTAAATATGGTAAGCCAAAAGAGAAAGAAACAGAGTTATGAGCGTAATAAGAAAATATTGAACACTAGTTTTCTGGGGAGTACAATGTTTGGATCCTAATACTAAGTGGTAAGAAAATTACTCTTATACAGAGAACAGTGAGTTGTGTGACAAAGAGTTATTCTCAATATAAGTTTTATAAAAAAATTAAAAAGTAGATAGAACCCGTGTAGCTGGCTATTATAAGAATCCTCAGTAAAACCTTGGCACAGCATTGAGGACTCCTACGTACAAGAATATTGCCTGTGGCTGTTCACATATTATCTCAATGTGGAGCCTCTCTGGTGCCCAGCTTCATCAAATGCTAGAAATGTAGACTTTTTTTTTAATGGCTAGTTTTTCTCTAGACTGTTTTTTTTTTTTTTTTAAAGAATAATATAATCATTCTCAGCAGAATTTTGATGGTAAACTGCACCTTCTGGAAAATAGCTAGGGTTAGTTATTCTCTTTGATGAAGAAGAGATGTTTTTGTTTATTTGAGCAGGTGTTATGATAAGCATTTATTATGAAAAGTAAAGAAACTAAATGGAAAACTTATGTACAAAGATGAAATCAAACACTATTGTTGGAAACAATGATGTTTAATCAGACTCTTATTAGAAAGAAGAAAAACAAGGAGGTAGTTTAAATGTTTGGTTTCAAATTTTTTGTTCTTACACGTACAGGGATAGATGCATATGTATGACACACAGAATAAGTTACTGCTATTTTGGCCATTCACCACAAAAATTAGCTAATCTATTAGTGAATTTGGTATTTAATTAGTATTATTACTTAAAGCAATTCTGGTTTTGTTTTACTGTCTAACATTTTATAGGATAATTTATTTTGTTGAAAGATGAGTTATAGTTTACTGGTTATAAATATTTGACATATAGCTTCTTAAAAATATTTTCCACAAAAGAAATATATAATCCAATATTTTAAGGGCATGATTGTATTCACCTATCTGGTGTCCAAAATATGCTAATTCTCACTCATAAATTCTTGCATTTCAATATCTTGAAATTGCAGAGTGTTATTAAACCAAGACCTATAAATTGGAGAACATTGATTCAATGAAATATCTTTATCACTGAAGAAGATTAAATTTCTTTTAAAAGATTATGTGAATTCCCCTAAAATTTAATTTTTTAAAATCTCACAAATATTAAAATAGAATAATGGAATATTTTATTACTGTATTTTTATTTTTGAGCAGTGCTTAATTTTACAGAAAATTTAGTATGCTGTGTAGAGAATCACTTCACACTCCTTTCTCCTATTTTCACATTTTAAATACTTGCTGCATTTTTAATATTTCATGAAAAAATATCGAAATGGTATTCATAACAAAGTTCAAATTTATGGAACAACTTGTACTAAATGTTGGTTGTGGGTTCAGACTGACTATTCAGACATGTATGCTTGATAACATGGGATAACATGATATTCCCATTGGTGAGGTCTGGGTTTCAAGAGTTGGACATGACTTGCTCTCCAACTTTCCATTTGTGGTTTAGTGGTTCCGTCTAGTTTGTGTTATTATCTCATTGTGATTCACAGACTATGTTATCTATAAACAGGTGAAGTCACTATTAACTTAAGCAATGTACTTGCACTTGATGGGTTTTATATAAATAACAATATCATGAAGATTTCAAAAACTTTTATTCTCATAAAAATGTATTCCAAGTTTTCATTTTCTGTCTTAATAACAAAGTCTTCATTTCCATTTGTTAAGAGCTGTAAAGTTACCTCTTTACTTCCTTTAAAGGACTAATCCTCTGTGCATTATAATATTTACAGTTATCTTTAGTAATATATTTGAATGTATAAACATCTCTGTGTGTGCATGTGTGTGTGTGTGTGTGTGTGTGCGCGCGCGCGCGCGCGCGCGTACATGTATGCACACTACCTTACATGCATGATGTGGTTGTTTAGGTTCCTGAAGTTCCAAGAAGAGTGTGTAAGAGCCTACAACTTCAATTATATGCAGTTATAGGATGCCTCATGTAGGCATTAGGAACAAAACAATTATGAACTCCTGCAAGAGCAGTAAAAGCTCTCTCAATTGCTGAGTCATCTCTCTAGGCCCTCATGGTCTCTCTTGCCTGGTCAACCACCAGGTGGAGTACTGTTCTCTGGGAACTCATCTCCTGCCTCAGTGAGGGCTTTTCTAGAACCAAAGGGCATCCCCTTCTCAGATCTTCTTAGGGGCTTAGAAGTGAAGAACACTGATATGTGGTCCCACTGATGGCCTTTCCTCCTTGAGTTAATTTATAAAAACAAACAAACAAACAAACAAACAAACAATAAACAGTTGATTACAGATACTAGGAGAATGATAAAATAATCAGAAGAGATGATGAGTGGTCTTGCTTCCTCAGCAAAATGAATATTCTTAGTTCCAAAGGTGAATACTCAAAAGCGGTTAAAATGGAGATACTGTATTAAGTGAATAATTTATTACAATAATAGAATTAGTTTATTCTAAATGACAATTAGGTCATGACACTACTCTTTAGATTTAATTTGCTATTTTTATGTTTGCAAATTTGCTATATACTCACACTGAATACATGACACTGATATAATCTACTGTGCCAAGGGTACAAAGTACTTTGAAATATTTCATTAAATTGTTATTTGATATATATGTATATATATATATATATATATATATATATATATATATATATATCACAAATATACTATATATATTGCCTATATAATATGTATTATGTAATACATATCTATATCTATCTATCATCTATCTCCCTCATTTGCTTTCATTCTCCTTTATCACATGAGGACCTTCCCCACACTCTGCCTTAATTAGTTATTTAGTTAGTTAGTTAGCTATTGTGACTTTATGAGTTTAACCAGTTTTATCTGTTTGATCATGGATTTAGAGCTATTCATTGGAGCAATATTATCACATTAACAGATACATATCTGAAAACATTGTCTGCTGTCTTCCCAAGAATCCATGAGTAACCCATATATCAGCAGGTAGGCATGATTCTGGAGATTGCTCCCTTTATCTTTGATTGGCTACTGACAGACTCCTTCTCACACAGACCCATTGTAGGCAGTCACTTCTACTGTGACTGCACTAGTTGTATCACACCCAGCAGAGAGCATTTCACAGCACTTCCTATAGTCTTCTCTTACATTCTATCTACAATATTTCTGCATTTTTCCTGAGATTTTATGTACTGCAAAACTTATTTTTTACCTCATTTGAAACGTATAAAACATCATAATCACACTTATATGTAAATTATATTTTAGTATAAAATGGAAATAAATGTACTTGCTCACCCTTTTCTTCAGAGACATCAAATGTCAAAAATCATATAGTTAATGAAAATGAATTGGAACTCACAGAAGTAAGTATTTTAAAATAGACAAACCGAATATTTCCAATAACATAGGAGGCTGGAGAGTTGCTCAGTGGTTAGAAGCATGCACTGCCCTTGTAGAAGTCCTGAATCTAGAACTCAGTGCTCAAGTTAGGCAGTTCACAATTTTCTCTATCTCAAACAACAGGTGTTCCTCTAGCCTCTTTGGGTGCCTGCACCCATGTTCACATAATCTACACACACACACACACACACACACACACACACACACACACACACACATCAGTGTTTTAAAATATAAATTTGTTGGATGTTTCTAATTCTTTTTTTTCTACAATATATGCTGATCATGAATTTTCCTCCCTCATCTCTTCACAGATCCTCCCTACCTCCCCACCAATCCAACTCCAAATATTTAAAGAAAACAAGGAGAAGATATGTTATGAAAATGTTTGTGAAAATAATATGTCTATTATTATTTGTTATTAACTCTAATATTGGTTCATTACTTATAAAACTATGATTCATAATGTGAAACTGTTAGTTATTTTTATGCTTGGGCACTGGTATAATATGATTTGCTTTAAATCAATATTCAGGCTATGAAACTTATTGTATAGTATCAAAATTATAAAAAGCTACAATAAGTCAGTTACAGCTATGAAGGATAAAGTTGAATATTATATTGTGTTAAATCTCTGTAGTAGTCACCATTTTATTTTGAATATTTAAATGTAGAAGATTCTATAGTGATATATGCCAGTTGTAAACATACTGTAAAGTTGTTCACATTGAGACAGCTTTTATCTGGAACATGCTATTACAATATTCTGGGAGTGGATATTGAACACCTGAGACCCTCTGTTTCAAAATAAGAGTAGAGATATGGGAAAAACATTGATTGACAAAAAATGAGATAAATACTATTAAAGCTGCATGTATTCTTACAATCAGATGGCAGACGAAAGCAAAGACTGAGAGAACAACACAGTGTATCACTTTCCCTACAATAGGTCTTGAAGGAATTGTAGGTTCCGGGATTCTAAAGAGATCTTTGTGAAATGTGAGGTTTTTTAGCTCAATTCCCAAGTAAAAAAATGTAATAGATAATCAAAGGAAGAAGAAAATATATTTTAAAAGATTTCTTTTCAATAATCCTGTGGCAAGAGCTTGAATATTAGCCAGGAGGCAATATAATCAAGAGACAGTATTAGTCTGCTAAACAACCTGTGAAAATAAACTCTATTATGGTATCTAACAAAAAAAAAAGAATAGAGGATGAGGAGTGAAGAAAATGGTGATTCTAAGGAGAGAATGGTTTCTAGAAAGAAAATGGGGAGATGGAGAGAGAGAGAGAGAGAGAGAGAGAGAGAGAGAGAGAGAGAGAGAGAGAGAGAGAGACTCTCTTACGATTAGCCTATGACTAATACTAAAAAGAGAAAGAGCATATCATCTCTGACTTGATAGTGTCTTTCCTGACCTTTCTCTAGTCTCATTCACATACTGTTCCCACAGTAATATCACAGAAAGACTGAACAACTTTAATTTCAGCACCTAGTCTGACACTTTTGTGCTGCTCAAATCCTTCTCCTCTTAACCTCTTCTTCCCCTGTCCTTCAGATCAATGCCAAGATTATCCTGATACACAGCTTATATGAAGCATGTAAAGAACACGATCTTTCCTAAGCACTAGATTTCTTTAAAACAGTCTATTAGTATATGAATAATAATCAGTTATTCTCAAGGTTTTGTGCTCTGGATGTACTCTATGATTGTTCCACAATTCTTTTATGAGGCAGGTCAAAACCAAGAATATGCTAGGAAATCAGTTAGTTAAAAATGAATAGTTTGTAAATTAAATAAGTGAATGAATTTAGCACCATTTAGCACATGTATCACAAGGATGAACATCCAGATTCTTAAGTAGCAGTAGCGTCACATATTATAGATTCTACTTTAAATTTCTATCCCTACCATAAAGTGATTAATTGAAATGGAGAAGGCAGCCCTTGTATTCAATGACCAGTTTACCCACTCCTTAACATGAAATATTGTAACATTAAACCTTACTTTGATGATATTGTAACATTAAACCTTACTTTGATGTTTCAAATACAGTGAGAAAAATGATTGTTTCAGAACTTAAAAATGATTCTTCAGGAGACTTGAATTCAGAAGAATTCTGAAACAATAATTTAGTAATTACTGCTATGAGAAGTAACTGGTGCTTAAGGTCTTGCTCTTAATTTAAAGGTCTAGGAATAGGGCCAAGCGGTAGCATGAGAACTTAGGATATATAAAACACTGTAGTTCAACAACCAGCAAGTACACATGAATATGCAAGATTTTGTTCAAGGTAAGATGTGATTCTTCTTTTTACATAACAAATTGTGATAACTGATACATGTGCAAGCATATACATATGCATATACTAAAAAAATACAAAGTATACAACCAGAAGCATCCTCAGAACCACCCCCCTCTTTCATTTATTAACAATAAGTAACACCCATGAAATAGGCAAAATTGTGTAATTTTTCAGCCTATTTCCAGGCTTGAGGGTGACTGCTGTAGCAGAGTGGAAAGATTTCAGTTAACATTTGAGGAGATGCAGGAACTAAACACATTTTTAATTTTTCTTTTTCTTGCGCCTTTGCTATTTTATTCTATAGCATGTTCAACACAGTAATATATATTATAAATTTCCAAGTGAAAATTCATGCAATTTTTTTCTTAAATTGGCTTGAAATGAGTCTTTCCTATCACTAAATATAATTCTTGCATTCTATTAAACACAGTTGGGAGAGACACACTATATAATAGCAAGCCTTTAGGCTGCATACACTTATTGAAATTTTAAAATGTGGAAATCTTTCAGCCACTCATTTGGTGATGACAATTTTCAGGGAATATAGTATTATTATTTACTTACATTTAAGTGAAATTCCAGATACTCTTTGCAGATGCCCTATTTAACAATACAGTGTTCATTTTAATACCATCACATCTAACCTAATTTATTCTTCCATAATCTGTATCAGGACCACTGATAATTTCTAGAATGTAACCTTAATCCTAAGCATAACTTTCATGTGGATTACAAATTTTATTACATAATAACATATTAGAGTTTCACAAAAGTATTTTCTGAATAGAGGCTTCTAAAGATGTCCTGCTGTTAAAACACATTTGCCAGTGTATTATATTATTTATTCTAACTATCCCTGCTGTGAAATTTCAGAATTATTTCACACAGAATTTTATATGTTAATGTTAAATTTATAATAATTTAATTGTCTAATTCTGTCAAGTATACACCAAATTTTGTCTACTTTTTCGGTTTTTTTTTTTTTTTTTTTTTCTCCTAAGATACACTAAGAACATCATTTTTATACTGTGTTAAATGATTGTGACCATATCTGGTTTGTCACAGTTCCATACTTTTATTTCTTAAATGGTTTTCTTATAAGAAATTATGTAAATAATCAATGATTTCTCAGTAGAATATGAAAGAAAATGTATCATAAGGGAGTCAGAAAAATATTTCAATATTTTTGAAAATAGATTTTTTAAATATATTCCTATTATAATTTTCCTTCCCTCAACTACTTCCGGATAACCCCCACTTTCATGCCCCCCAAAATTGACACACTTTCTTTCCTCTGTCATTAGGATGTAAACAGACATATAAAAAAAATAATATAAAATTCAATAAAATAAATGCAAACAAACCAGTATCAAGCAGAATATCAACAACAAAAACAAGCAAGGCAAAGAAAAAGAGCTGAAGAAAAAGCTTAAGGAACATACAGAAAAGTAAAAATACATACATTACACACACAGAAACCCCACAAACACAAAGCCTGGAAACTATAATACATATACAAAGGACCTATAAGGGCATGAAAAAAGCTCTATAAAAGAATCATGAGAAAAAAGGATATCTAAAATTTTCATTAAGTTTATTTTCTCTTGTTTATCTGCTGCTGGACATGAATCCCAGCCTTCAGAGTAGTTTGTATTTCCAGTAAGATGACATTGGAGAAAACTATTTCATCACTTGTAAGCAGTCATCAATTTCCTATCATCAAAGTGGAGGGAATCCTACAGAACAGAAGGCAGAAAGATTTTTAGAGTAAGAAGGATAAAGCACACTGATTAAACAAGGTCTTCTAAACACAGTAAGGCCAGTGCACATAGGAACTCAAAAGGCTATGGCAGTATGGACAAAACCTGCACAGCTGTTGATCTCCTGTGCTGAGTAGGGGAGTCGACTGAAGCCTAGATCCCTAACACAGAAGCTATGTCCAATTGATATTTCAATATTTAATGTGCTTGAATATTAAGAAAAAATTAATTCATGCACCTTAAGGAATGCTGGTATAATTAAGTAGTGTGAATTAACCACAAACACATATTGTCATATTTTAACACACTAATATATTTTATATATTCTTTTATAAATTAACAAAAGAGATCAATAAACTATGTAGCTTGAGTAACCATTAGAAAAGAAAAAATGATATTTTAGATGATAGAGATTATGGTAATAACAATACTCTTTAACAACGGTTGAATGCAGAAGAACTAGAGGGCAAATTTCAAATTTCTATATGTACCAATTGCTAGCACAGTACTATTTATTTCTTAATTATATGTAAAAATAAGTTAAATAATAGAAGTGAAGAAAAATACATGCTTACAGAAAACAGCATAATAAAAACACTCCTATGAAGCAGCTGTCAACTTTTGTTTGTTTTTCCTCCTGGGCTTGGAGCAAAACAGCTCATTATAATTTATAAATAACATCAGCAAAATAGGTGAGAAAAAGAAAATGCTTATCCTTCTAAAAGGTTATTTCTCATTTAATTAGGAACTAGAAATGGAATGCATTTTATCAATACACTTTATACTAATGAATACATATCAAGAGTCCAAATGTGATTTTTATTCTCCTTTAATAGCTTTATATTTACTTTTTCCATGAATTATCTTTCAGTTTATTAAACATAGCATATCCTTATATTTCACAAATAACTGCCAAAGTAGGCTCTGGTTTTATTCTATTTACCACTTGCCAGCTTATTTCTTCATGTACATTTTAGTTTGCAATGATGTATACAATTAGTGTATCAAAAAATAAAACATATAATTACTGCCCATTTTGCCTGGTTCTGAAATATATAATCCTTGCTATTTACAAGACAATGTTTCTCTTTAAAAATTAATGTCAAAAATCTGTAATTCATTTTCTTGTAGGTTGCTGTTTCTCTCAACTCTCTTTGAAAGTGTTAACAATAAATAACCTATAATTTTATATGTATAGATGCATAGATACACATTTATTTTTAAGAACCTTATCAACAAAGTGGCCATGCCTATGTTACTGTCTGACTATTAATGTTTTTTCTTTTCACATTTTAACTATAGTAAGGCTCTATGTAACTTTTATACCAGAATGGCAAAGAGATTAAAAATGTTGTGTACAGGGGAAATTATTACAAAATTATGACACAGTTGTGGATATGAATGTTAAGTATAACTAATATACTTAAAATATTCTCTTTTGCCATCACATGTAGGATCCAGTTTTTCTAGTCTTTCATAAAAATATCCCCAAACATTATATTTTATGAAACATAGTCTATTAATTAAATTTTTTTAAATGCATGAGAATCAGACCTTTAAAAATCAAAACATATGAAAATTGTGCTAAATATTATAGGGTAATATAGAAATGGTTTAGCAATTAAGAAAACTAGATGGCCTTCCATAAGGCCTGGGTCTATCTTACAGATTGACTCACAACTATCCATGAATTTTTTTTTTCTTTATTAGCTATTTTCTTCATTTACATTTCAAGTGTTATCCAGAAAGTTCCCCATACCCTCCCCCATCCGCGCCCTGCTCCCCTACCCACCCGCTCCCAGTTCTTGGCCCTGACATTCCCCTGTATTGGGGCATATAAAGTCTGCATGACCAAGGGGCTTCTCTTCCCAATGATGGCCAACTAGGCCATCCTCTTCTATATATGCAGCTAGAGACATGGGCTCAGGGGGTACTAGTTAC